>CM077148.1:5568505-5665687 GCA_039583875.1 Platanthera guangdongensis | reverse complement strand
TCTCCCTATTTCTGTGACAACAAGGCCGCTATACACATATCAGAATCCGGTCTTCCATGAGAGAACAAAGCATATAGAGGTTGACTGTCACTTCATTCGGGAGGAGATTTTGAAGAAACAGATTTGTACTCCTTTTGTCACCTCTGACAAGGAGTTGGCAGATATCTTCACCAAGCCGGTTTCTACTTCCTTCTTCCGCATTTGTGACAACTGGGCATGATTGGATATCTATGCTCCAGCTGAGGGGGAGTGTTGAAGTTTAGACCGGGCGGCTTAGCGGTCTGTTCCAGCGGTTTGTTGACCGAGCGGGGGCGGAGATCTGGCGGTCTCTCTTGTTCCTGGAGATCGGGCGGTCTATCGGTCTCCACCTCTGCGGCCTGTTCTATCCTGCTGGAGTTGCCGAGCGGTTAGCCCATCTGTCTAACCGCGCGGCCTATGTGCGGTCTCCATTGTTCTAGCCGCTCAGTACTGTAAATGTTTAGTCCCACATTGTTTGTATACTCTCTTTCTTATCTCCCCATTCTCTATATAAGGGGCCATACCTTTGTAAATGATACCTTTTTTGGATAATAAATTTCAGTTATTCAAAAGTTTCATTCGGCTTGTTCTCTACTTTTCGCTTCTTTTCTCTACTTTCTAATTGTCTAGTAGAATCCGAGGTGTCATTATTGACTTGAGATTTCCATCATGGTTTTTCTTCGTGGCAATGCCATGGGGCGAGACAAGCCATCAGGCACCGATTGGGTTGTGGTGTGCCTCTGAGCTCTAAACCCAGATCGTTACGTGGTTTTCCTCCTGGGTTCTTCTTCATTGCGGGTGTTATTAGTGGGTGAACCCACAGAAAAACTGTTTGTTCTCCCTAGCTATTAGTACTTTGTGGGGCTCTACCGGAATTTTGAGCATTTGCGGTGAATGGTGGAGTATCCAGTCTCCCCCACATTTAGACGGATAAATTGTCTATAGGGTTGTGTCCAGATGAGTTGACCACCTCTCCCGTGTTGTTTTTGGTGGAGTTGGCAACGGGTAGCTAATAAGGGTTTGTTTCTCTTCCTGATGGTTTAAATCTTGACTTTTCCTCTTATAGTCTTGTGCGTCTGAGGTATTCTTGTTGTACTTGACAAAGAATGCAAGATTTGGATTCGGATTCGATCAAATAGTCGGTGTCGGATTCGGATTCAGATTCGTCATGAAATATTGGATTCGACTTTGGGTTCGAATTCATATTCGAATTCGGATTCGAACATGTATTCGAATTCGAATTTGAATTTTATAATATTTAATTCAATATAATATTAAAATATAGCTATATTTAATATTTATTTACATATATTAAAATTTTTTAATATATATTACAGTATTCACGAACTATTCACGAATCCTCCGAATAGGGAGAAAATTATTCGGATTCAGATTCGAAAACTATTCGAATATGGAATTCGGATTCGAATCCGGATTCAAATTTGAAAAATACGAATTTTAATCCAATCGAATCTCGAATTATTCACGAACTATACTATTTGTGAACAACCCTAGTCCAGATCACTTTTTGGGCGTTATCACAAGTAGCCACCACCTCCTGTCTGTCATCTCCACTAACGACCTCCCAGAGGTCCTCGCCAAGTAAGTAACTCTCCATTCATGACTTTCATTTTTTGTAGTTGGTTTGGGTTAGCAGCTCAGTACTCAGTACTCTTGTGTATCCACCTTCCATATTAGATATCTGGTTTACTTCCCTTCCAAAGGTACTTAGCAAAGTCTGGTTAGCGATTGAGTGCTAAAATCTTTGTCGCACTGATACCACGTAAAAATTTATGAAGGTGAGATCGCAGGACCACTCTCAGCAAACCAAGAGCAATAAACCAATATTAAAGAAGAACAAGAGCAACACTTATATTTTATTCACTACTTTACAAGACGCAACATACAAACGCGAGACATGATTTCGTGTTGCATCTGATAGACATCAAAAAATGGACTAAGTGCAAATTGGTGAACTGAAAATTTGAGACTACCATGGCTGCCTATTCGCACCTCAGGTAGTCTGGATGCACCATGCCGCCTATCACCTGACTGGAAAGTCAACTTGTATATGTCACAACCCGTAGATGTCAGTCCATAGAGGTTGCCATGAACAGAACACTAGACCACTAGATAACAGACCACAAGTCGCTCAAACAGAGAGCCAAGTTGCGTGATCTGGTCTTTAACCGCCTACCTGAGAGCTGATAACTGTACCCAAGGAAGATGACTGATTCAGTCACACAACCCGCTGCTTAAGTGCTTCACTCCAACTACTTCCTGCTTTTCACACTGATACTCCACTAACAAACCGCCAATACTAGTCACCCAGTGCTAGCCGTACAGTTCGTCAATCACAGCTTCGCAGATACTTCTCCTTGTCTTGCGGTCTGGAAAATCTTAACCACAACCTTCATTTCTCCTAGTTCTGGTTCCAGGTCTTGCTTATAAATGAAGGGGTCGGGACCCCTATTTATAGGCGAAGGGGGAGAGTATAATCACCGCTATAGACTATAGGGACACCTTCAATAGAAAGAGCGGTTAGCAGCACAAGACCGCACAGGTGTGTGAACTACCAAAACCAAACTGTGTGCACTTTGTAGCCAAGTCATCAAGTCGCGCGACCTTCGCAGCCTGCGCATCCAGACCGCCAACTTCGCACATCATTGTTTTCAACAAGGCTCACTTGTAGATTCTTATTTGTTGAACTCTCAGCCTGGTGCTGGGGTTAGCGATATATATGCATGATTTTTTGAGCTTGGATGTTGGAAAAAAAATTTATGTGGGTTACCCTCATCTAGAAATAGGTGCAGTATTAAATACTGACTGTTGATCTGATATCCTACAACCCATTGATAGTACTGACCCGCCAATGAATGAAGATATTTGCTGCTACAACCTCCGCTCGCGTCCGCGCCTCCGCAATAATCAAGAATACGAAGATATCTGCCGCTATAACCTCCTCTTGCGGCCACACTCGTCCACATGACATTTTATATGCATATTGGCATATTCCGCGTCACTTTTATTTATCTAGTGGCTGAAATTTATAATCTATTTATTAATTACAGCATTTTGAAAAAAAAAAAAGGTTTTATGTTAGTTTGTTTTAACGGCGTGGATGAAATCTTCGAGAAGTAGGGTTAAGATTGCATGCAATAGACCATGTATATAGGTCTCTTTTATGAAGGAACTCAAATTTTGCAAACCTAAAAAAACTACAGCAGCCGGTCTGAAATTTTCGGCCTCCGCCATGTGTTTCGCTGCCCCTCCTTGTTGGTCGACCACCCCTTTTTGTATGGGTAACGATTTCATCTACTCTATCTTGTGTGTTCTTCTTGTATACGTGATTTTGTGGGGTGAAAGAGGCCGGCGTTGCTTTTGAAACCATTGGATTATTTTGTGGGATTTAATCGAAGCTTTTGCGTTGTTTTTTTTATTAATCTTGTGATTTGAAGAATTGGATAAATCCTTATTGTGATATTGATTTGGTTGGGTAAACCCTTGTTTTGACGCTCTAAGGATTGGGCAAATCCTATGCTAGTTTTTTCCACGGAAGAAAACCGACCTCTTTCCTAATCGATATTTTGTTTGGAATTCTCATTTAGTGTATATTGTTCATGTGTTGTGATTTAAATCACTATATTGGAGTGGCTAAGAATTCTTGAACTCGCGTGAGTGATCAGAAAGGGCTTGAGTGAACTGTCGCTAAAATCATCGTGCACACCTCAACATTTAGGCCTACATCAATTTAGCATCAGCGCTAGGTTGGCCAATTTCTTAACTTGGCCCGGGTCCACACTAATTCACGTCAGGCTTCACGTGTGCACAAATTTATTTTATATAAAACAACAACAAAAAATTTCTTACACATTGCATGTCCACTAGATCCGGTCATGAGTATCACACCAACTCTGGTCACGAGGATCACGCCATCTCCTCTTCGAGTATGGCCGACGAACGGCAATCGAATCCAAACTCCTCTCTCGTTGATGATCTTCGATATGAGATGAATCAACAAATGGGAGAACTCCAGGGAATATTGGCCCAACTTTTGACCAACCGAACCCCCTCACCACTTAGAGGTCATAGGTCACCCAACTATCACCACCACCACAAGGATTACGATCACAATGATTTGTCTCCACGTGCTCGTCCACAACATCGTCGCCCCGAACGAGATGTCAACATTACCCACACCATTAAAATTAATGCCCCACCTACGACGGCTTAGGAGAACCGCAAATTTGTCTGAATTGGGTCATGGATATGGAGTGTTATTTTGAGTGGCATCGCCTATTAGACCCGCAGAAGGTTCAAGTTGCTAGGATGAAGATAACGAGAAGAGTCAAAGTTTTTTGGTTAAATGAGGAGCGACGATTAGGAGCCGAGATTGGTGTCCCCCCTATTAGTTGGCAAGCGATGAAAAATCTTTTAAATGATCAGTATATTCCCGCTCATCATCGTACCCAACATACAAAAAAATCTCTTTCGCTACAGTCACACCGATTTGAGCATCACCTTCAACGCCGCCCTTGACATTGAAAAATATTTAACTTCTAAGTTCAAGAGTAAAAACACTTCACATAAAATCAAAACTAACTATGGTCCTTCCACCTCTACCTATAAGGACAAGGGAAAAATTAAGACCACGGATTCCACCAATATCATTATCACGGCTAGGAATGCTAAAAATCTCTAAGGTAAGCTCACTCTCATGGGCAAGATTAGCAAAGCTAATGCCACTACTATGCTTGCGGAGTAGACGGCCATTATGTTGTTGAGTGCCGAACTAAGGCTTTCACTTTAGTTGAGTCTACTAGTGAAGCGCCCGAATTTATTTATGAGGCTACGGATGAGTCGAAACCGGAAGGATTTCCTAGTGACATGAAAGATGACCTCAACCTTATGGTAATGTGTTGTATTTTAACAACCGCACATGCATCGTATGATTGGCACTGCACCAACATCTTCTCGTTGATTTTTAAGAACGATGAGAAGCTTTGTAAGTTGATTATCGATAGTGAAAGTTGCATGAATGTTATTTCGAAGAGTGTCGTCACGCCTATGATGCTCACTGTGGGGCCCCACCCCCACTCCTACCAAGTAGCATGGGTCAACAAAATGTTCCTTTTCGTTACACGGAGATGTCTTGTACCCCTTACCATCAAATCTTATTCAGAAAATATTTGGTGTGATGTGATTCCCTTGTATTCTTTCCATATTTTGCTTGAACGTCCATGGCCTTATGATCATGATGTGACACATTTCAGGAGAGCTAACACGTATGAATATAAATTTAGTGGCAAGAAACTAGTTCTCAAACTCACACCTCCTAAGGAGCACTCCACCCCCTCCAAGGATACCACCCTTCCGGTGGAAAAGAAAACGTTAAGTTTGATGGGACATAAGGAAATCACTCATGATTCTTTTCTTGGTGAAGTTGTGTATTCTTTAGTGTGTCTACAAGCTAAGGGCGATTCTCCTAATTTGAGAGATTTGTCGCCGGAATTGAAAACGTTGCTAGAAGAATTTAAGGATGTCTATTTTGATGAGTTGCCACCCACGCTACCACCACAAAGAGAGATCCAACACGCTATAGATCTCATTTCAGGTTCGTATCTACCAAATCTCCCACACTATAGGTTGAACCCTGCTGCACACCAAGAATAACAAACGCAAATTTCAAAACTTTTACGAAAGGATTTTATAAGGCATAGCAAGAGCTCATGTGTTGTCCCCGCTTTACTTGCCCCCCAAAAGATGGATCTTGGCAAATGTGCGTATAGAGCCGTGCAATTAACAAAATTACCATTAAATACCGATTTTTGATTCCCCGCTTAGATGATTTATTGAACATGCTAGCCGGTGCCACGATTTTCTCTAAATTGGATCTTAGGAGTGGCTACCACTAAATAGGGATTCATGAAGGGGATGAATTAAAAACCGCATCTGAATCTAAAGATGGGTTATATGAATGGCTCGTCATGCCATTTGACTTATCCAATGTCCTAGTACGTTTTCCCGCATGATGACACACATGTTCCAACCCTTTATGGGTAAATTCATCGTTGTATATTGTGATGACATTTTAGTGTATAACACTTCTCCGTCGGATCACTACTCACATTTACAAATTTTTTTCTCTACTTTGCGTGAAGAGAAGTTGTTTGTGAATCTTAAGAAGTGTACATTCTTTGTCCACTTTGTAGAGTTCCTTGGCTATATTGTGAGTTTGGATGATATTAAGGTGGACCCGAGAAAGGTCCAAGTCATTAAGGATTGGCCCGAGTCTAAGTGCATCCGTGACGCGAGAAGCTTTCATGGTTTACCTACTTTTTTGACGTTTCATTAAGAACTTTAGTAGTATGATGACACCCATTACGGAGTGTATGAAGAAGGGGGATTTTAAGTGGACTACTGTCGCCACCGTTGCTTTCAAAACTATCAAAACTAAAATGACAAAGGCTCTGATTCTCCTCTTACCCGACTTCACTAAGGTTTTTGAACTATTATGTGATGCTTCCGAAATCGGAGTTGGTGGAGTGCTAAGCCAAGAGGGACATCCTATTGACTATTTTAATGATAAATTAGCGGACCAAAAATTACATTATTCCAATTATGATGGGGATTTCTACGTGGTCATTCGTTGTCTCCAAAATTAAATTAGTTTCTTCTTTTCTGCAACTTGTTTCTCGGTTCAATAAGTTGTCCTCTTCTGACGGCTTGGTTCACTTTGGCAGCAGCAGTTCGAGCGATCTGACGGCTAGGCAACCATGCGGTTAGGCGGCCTGCAGATCAGTGGATAGAGTTCAACATTGAAATAACGGGCAATACGCGCGGTTAGGTTGCGGTTTGGCGACTTACCAGATTCAGCGGACTCCGTAGAGGTTAGCAGCAAAGTCGGCGGTTACTCTTTGAGTCTGCGCGGCTAGGTTCTTACCTTGTATTTTTTCTGCTTCTATCGGGTACATCGACGAATAATGTCTCGCCATGTATACATCGCCTTATAAAGACTTTTTGTTAGTACAAGATTCTTGCTCTTCTGTTTGCATCTGAGTTACTTGGGCTCGGATAAGTTGAGAGTTCATACGTCTGGTTTCCTGTTTTTTGTTATCACAAATTTTTACTGTTAATCAGTATTTCGATCAATCATATCATTTCTACAACAAATCAACAGTCAGTATTTAATATTGCACCTGTACAACCTCATATTCGCTGAGTAGGACCCGGAAGTACCAACGGTCAGGATTGGAGTAGCTTCGGGCTTCAGACCAGAAGAGCTCCCGCCCTGAAGAAGTTCCCGCCCATGAGTGGGCGGGAACGCTTGCGCTTGCGCAAAGCTCCCGCCTAGGAGGAGCTCTCGCCCATAAGCGGGCGAGATCACTTGCGACAAGCTCTTGACGAGAAGGTTCTCGGCTCAGAGTTCTCGCCGAGTGGGGCTCAGGGCCCGGGGTAAAATTACCTAATTACCCTCAGGTAAAATTACCCTTATACCCTCAGGGGCTGCATTTAGTACTTTATAAACAGCGGTATTTGGCTATTAGCAGGTCAGCTAAGGGTATTTCAGTAATCTCAGGTCAGCAAAAGGCTATAAGTAGACTCATAAGGGCTCCTTAGAAAGCAAGCTCTCATTATCCTCCAAATCTCTAGTGCTTTCTGACGAGCTCCTAGCCCAGCTTTTGGCTTTGGAGGGGAAGCTCTCAGAGATCTTCCAGGTGTGAGGTGGGACCTCCCTTCTGAGGCTTTGGGTCAGTCTTAGGTCCTTTGTAACTAGTCTAGGGTTGAGGCTCGAGAGAAGTAGGTGTTGGATGCACCCCTGTTTTGAACTCCCGTTGAGGTCATTTTTGGCTTCAACAGTTCTGGTGCGGTGAGTGTGGAAGGCAACTGATACAAGAAAGCCTTGAGTTTAGTCTCATGGCTGAAGGTGAAGGTGAAGTGTCTGGTTCTGGAGGCTCCCCCACCCATGGAGACGAGGCGACAAGGAAGATGATGGAGGACTTCAGGCGAGAAGTCCTGCAGACCATTATCTTGGCCTTCTCGGCGAGGAGTGAGTGGGCGAATCCTCAGGTTCCAGTGGAGTCGATCCTGCTCTTGGGCGAGAATGCCCCTAGGCAGCGCCCCGATAAGGAGGTCCCGGTGGAAGTCGGTGAGAGGGACGTGGCCGCGCAGGAGCTCTTCCCAGGCCAGCGCTCAGGCAAGGAGACTCTGGCAGATTTGGGCAAGAGGGAGGCGGTTGTGCAAGAGCTCTTCCTTGGGCACGATCTCGTGGATCGGGCCAGCCAGCCGAGGCCGCGATACGTGCCCTCTCGCCAGGCAGGAGGCGAGAGCCCTTTCAGCGAGCTCATCATCTCGGCTCCAGTGCCGGAGGGGTTCTGGGAGCCGGACATGTCCTATTACTCCGGGAAAGATGACCCTTTACAGCATGTGCAGTGGTTCGAAGATGTGGTTTCAATAGGGCAGATGACAGATGCCTTCAAGTGTCGGTTGTTCGCCATCACATTAAAGAAGAAGGCCCGGGACTGGTTCCACCAGTTTCCAGCGAGCTCGATATACAACTTTGAAGCTCTGCGCCGAGGGTTTCTGTTGAGGTTCTCAACGTCCAAGAAGCAGAAGAAGGAGGCAGAGTGCCTATTTGCAGTGAGGCAGAAGCAGGACGAGACACTGGGTAGCTACGTTGACCGGTTTCAGGAAGAGATCCTCTTGGTCCAGGAGGTCCCAGGGTACGCGTTGATGCTCTCCTTCACCCTAGGGCTGAGGCCGGGATTCTTCAGTATGGAGTTGAAGAGAGTGCCCCTCCCCCTCTCCTTTGAGGAGCTTATGGAGAGGGCGGGGAAAGAGATAGACTTCGAGAGGGCAAATCCAGCATTATCCAGGAAGTTGGCCAGGCTGGCGGAAGATGATGTGAAGGAGCCTGCAGCAGGAAGGTAGAGGGAGCAGAGGGAGCCGAGAGAGCAGAGGGAGCAAAGAGAAGAAAGAAGGAGGGAAGAACCCTGAGGGCAGGGGTAGCAGCAGGGATGGGGGGCCCGGGAGCCGAAAAACCGGTTGGGTTGGAGGCCCCAGGAGGGTCGCCCCCAGGGCCAAGGAGGAGGCTACAAGGAAAGAGATAACTTACGATAACCCAGGAGGTTCGACCAAACGGCGTGGAGGCAGGGGCCTGTAGAAAGTAGCGAATAAGAAATAACAAACGGATAGACTTTTGAATAATTGAAATTTTATTATCCAAAAAAGATGTCATTTACAAAGGTATGACCTCCCTTATATAGAATGGAGGAGATGTGAGAGAGTATAAACAAATAATGTGGGACTAAACATTTACAGGGCAGTGCGGCTAGAAATAAAGGAGACCGCACAGTCCGCGCGGTTAGTCAGATGGGTTAACCGCACGGCACCTCCAGCAGGATAAGAACAGGCCGCACTGAGAGTCGATAGACCCCCGTCTCCAAGCACCAGAGGAGACCGCCAGACCGCTCGGTCAACAAACCGCCAGACAAGACCGCAAGGCCGCCCGGTCTAATACTTCAACACTCCCCCTCAAGCTGGAGCATAGATATCAATCATGCCCAGCTTGTCACAAATGTGGAAGAAGGAAGTAGAGACCGGCTTGGTGAAGATATCTGCCAATTCCTTGTCAGAGGTGACAAATGGAGTACAAATCTGTTTCTTCAAAATCTCTTCACGAATGAAGTGACAGTCCACCTCTATATGCTTTGTTCTCTCATGGAAGACTGGATTCCTGGATATGTATATAGTGGTCTTGTTGTCACAGAACATAGGGAGAGCCTAGGTCAAGCATGACATCCCGCAACCATTTTAACTCACACGTGGTTGACGCCATACTCCGGTATTCTGCTTCTGCACTGGATCTGGAGACAACGGACTGTTTCTTGCTCTTCCAACTCACAAGATTACCTCCAACAAAGGTACAAAAACCTGATTTGGATTTACGATCGCCATTGTCATCCGCGTAACTTGAATCTGAGTAGGCCTCAACCCTCAGATGACCATTCTTCTGAAAGAGTAACCCTTTGCCTGGTGCTGCTTTGATATACTCTAAAATCCTCAGGGTAGACTGAATATGGCACTCCCTGGGAGCTTGCATAAACTGACTGACCTTGCCTACAGCATAGGCGATGTCGGGTCTAGTCACCGTGAGATAGATGAGTTTGCCTACCAAACATCTGTACCTTGTGACATCAGATAGAAGAGGCGAGTCATCCGTCCACGTTTTGTCTTCTCCAATAGTCATGGGAAACCGAGCCGGTTTGGCACCTGTCAATCCTGCTTCTTGTAGAAGATCAAGGGCATACTTTCATTGGGAGAGAACCAACGAGTCAGGTTTCCGAGAGATTTCTATCCCCAAAAAGTATTTCGGGGAGCCCATATCCTTCGTGACCAAGTGTTGACAGAGGTGCTTCTTCGTCAAGTCCACCCCATCTCGGTCATCACCAGTAAGAAGAATATCATCCACATATACTGCCAAAACCACCAGTCCTGAGGCCGTTTTGCGAATGAATAAGGAGTGATCGACCGAACTCCTTCTAAAGCCGATGGTAGCCACAATACCACTGAATTTGTCGAACCATGCCCGAGGGCTCTGCTTTAGGCCATAAATGGCCTTCTTCAAATGACATACGCGTGTCTCCCCCTGAGCAACATACCCAGGAGGTTGCTCCATGTAGACGTCCTCCTGAAGATCTCCATAGAGAAAGGCATTCTTCACATCAAGCTGGGAAATAGCCCAATCCCAGTTAACAGCCACAGAAAGGAGAACCCGGATGGTGCTGAGGCGAGCAACCGGAGAAAAGGTATCAAAGTAATCAATGTTGTAAGTCTGAGTGAAGCCCTTGGCCACCAGCCGGGCCTTGTAGCGATCCACAGTGTCGTCGGGGCGAAATTTCACAACGAAGACCCAGCGACAGCCAACCACATCAGTGCCCACGGGAGGAGGAACAAGGGTCCAGGTACCCCGTTCAGTAAGAGTAGCCATCTCCTCATCCATGGCAGACTTCCAATGAGGGAGAGCAAGAGCCTCCTGGTAGGTGCGGGGAGTAGAAGTAGCAGAGATAGCCAAGGCAAAACACCTGCGAGAAGGAGAAAGCTGATCATAGGAAACAACTGCCGCAAGCGGGTGTTGAGTACACGCCCGCACCCCTTTGCGAAGAGCAATGGGAAGATCCAGGTCGACGGGAGCGTCAGCGACCGGAGCGTCCGTGGCGGAGAAGGCTGGCCCGGGACTAGAGAGACGGCGGCGGAGAGGATGGTGGAGGGGTGGGTGGGGAGACGGACTGGGAAGGAGTCGGTGGAGGAGGAGATGGAGGTGGGAAAACGTCGAGAGGCGTGGAAGGAACGAAGATATCAGAAGGAAGAGAAGAGGTAGGAGAGAAATAGGAAGCATTCTCGAAAAAAGTCACATCCGCGGAGACAAACTGCTTGCGGAGAAGGGGTCAAAGCAGCAATAGCCTTTTTGAGTGGTAGAGTACCCCAAAAGACACACTTGGTGGAACGGGGGAAAGCTTGTCGCGGGTAGCGGAGGGAGCGTGAACAAAGGCCGTACAGCCAAAGACACGGAGGGGGAGAGGAAAGGTTCCTTGTGGGGGTAGAGAATGGAGAAGGGGGTCTGGCCATGGAGAACTGTGGAGGGAAGGCGATTGATGAGATAGCAGGCGAGGAGCACAGCGTAGCCCCAGTAGGAGCGAGGGACGTGCATCTGCGTCATGAGAGTACGGGCAACATCAAGCAGGTGACGGTTTTTACGCTCCGCCACCCCATTCTGCTGGGAGGTGTAAACACAAGTCGTTTGATGAAGCAGACCATGTTGGTGAAAGAAAGAGGAGAACTCATGATTCAGATAGATATTCCTTGGCATTATCAGAACGTAAAACTTAATAGAAATAGCAAATTGAGTCTGAATCATAAAATAAAATGATTGCCAAACCGAAAAGAGTTCAGAGCGATCTTTTAACAGATACACCCAGGTACAGCGTGAAAAATCATCTATAAAAGTGACAAAATAGGAACTGCCCCGACCAACAGTGAGGGTAGGAGCAGGACCCCATACATCAGAATGAATAAGATCAAATGGGCGAGAGGAGCCACGGCCTTGCTTCGGTGGGAGGAGAGCGATGATGTTTGCCAAGCTGACACGCATCACAGTTGAGCGAAGAACTGGTAGGAGGTAAGTGGGGCAGAAGCTGGCGAAGAATCCGAGGAGGAGGATGTCCAAGGCGAAGGTGCCATTGAAGGAGATCTGTGGAGGAGGAGTAGGAGGACAGAGCGGAAACATCGTCGAGGAAGTAGAGGCCGCCGCTCTCAGTCCCAGTAGCAATCGTCCGCTGGGTCCTCGGGTCCGGAAAAGAACAAGTAGTGGGAGTGAATAAGACGGAGCACTGAAGTTGCCGACATAAAGTAGTAACTGATAACAAATTGCACGGGAACTTCGGGACATAGAGGGTGTCCTCCAAGCAAAGCGATGGGGTGAGTTGAACCATGCCCGTCCCATGAAACGGGGACGGTGAACCATCCGCCACACGAACCGGGGGTAAGCGGTCATGTGTCTCAAGACGGGAGAAGCAATGAGGGTTGCCCGTCATATGATTTGTAGCACCGGAGTCAATCAGCCATTTACCTTGGGTAACGATGTGGGCACTACCTGACGTCGTGGCCACAGAGGCAGACGGCCGAGAAGAGGCGGAGGCCGAAGAAGGAGCATCACCGAAGGGCGAAGATGAGGATGTTTCTCTGCCAGCAGCGGTCAACAGAATGGCCGGTACGACCACAGTGAGAGCAGAGGAACCGGGATGAACCCCGTCCGCCAGAGTGGCCGCGGCTACTAGGTCCCCCCCCCCCTCTGAGCTTGGTGAGCAAAGGAGTCCTGGGAAGGGGGGAGGCCAACAGATGCCGCTGGAGTAGCGAAGTAACAGCGGCAATGCGAGCCGCAGTGGCATCCAAAGTAGGGGATTCCGCCTCACCCAAGATCTGCTGGCGGATCATATCATAAGAATCGGGAAGACGAAGAAGATAACAAACAACCAGGAGTTCCTGGAAGTGTTTGTGCTGTTCGGCCAAGTCCGCGGAGAAGGGGCGATTCTGGAGGATTTCAGCACCAAGAGACTGAACCTGCTGATAAGCCGCAGCAGCAGACATGGAAGGGCGGGCGAAGAGGTCCGCATAGAGAGTCTAAATGCGGGACGTCTGGCCCCCCTTCGAATAGAGAGCAGCGAGGTGAAGCTAGGCGGCCTTGACCGTCTCATCATGGCGATTGACGGGAAGGCACTCATCAGAAAGGCTGTTGGCCAGCCAGGTGCGGACAAGAGCATCACTCGCATCCCAGTCATCAAACTCAGGAGAGGTACGAGGAGGAGGGTCATCGGTGAGGTGATGACGCTTGCGTTGGAGCGAAGGAGAAAAGTGAAAGAACGCTCCAATCGGGATAGTTGGAGCCAATAAGCTTAGAAAGGGTGCCAAGGTTGCCCGAAGGAGGAGGTGGAGAAGGAGCTGCAGGAGTAGTGTGAGACCGGAAGTAGCCATAAAACACAGCAAGAAACCGCAGCGGATAGAAAAGGAAGAAGCCGCGCGAACACAAGCGGCTAGAAATCAGTCAAAGGCACAGCGGGGAAGAGGTCGCGCGGACTGAAAAGGCCGAGAAAACAAAAGAGAAGAGGAGGCAAGAAGCAGCGACTACAACAAGTCGCAGGCCGGGCGAACAGAAACAGGCCGCAACGACTAGGAAGTCGGAGGGGCAAGAAAGAACCAGGAGCGCGGCGACAACGAAACAGGCCGCGACGACGAATAAGCGGAGAAGAGAACCAAGGAGAAGCAAGCCACGCGAACAGGGCAGCGGACAGAAACAAGCCGCGCGAACAGGGCAGCAGACAGAAACAAGCCGCGCGAACAGGGCAGCGGACAGAAGAGAAGGCAAGCCGAGAGACAGGTCGCGGAAAGCGGAAAACAAGCCGCGAGAATCAGAGAGCGCACACAATCAGGAGGAAACGACCGTGTCCTCTGATACCATGTAGAAAGTAACGAATAAGAAAGAACAAACGGATAGACTTTTGAATAATTGAAATTTTATTATCCAAAAAAGATGTCATTTACAAAGGTATGACATCCCTTATATAGAATGGAGGAGATATGAGAGAGTATAAACAAACAATGTGGGACTAAACATTTACAGGGCAAAGCGGCTAGAAATAAAGGAGACCGCACAGGCCGCGCGGTTAGTCAGATGGGTTAACCGCACGGCACCTCCAACAGGATAAGAACAGGCCGCACTGAGAGTCCGATAGACCGCCCGGTCTCCAAGCACCAGAGGAGACCGCTAGACCGCTCGGTCAACAAACCGCCAGACATGACCGCAAGGCCGCCCGGTCTAATACTTCAACAGGGCCAAGGGGTCACCTCCCGCCGCTGCAAGAGTCCATGGAGGTTGGCAGAGGAAGAGGAGCAAGGAGAGGAGTT
This sequence comes from Platanthera guangdongensis, assembly GCA_039583875.1. Lineage (NCBI taxonomy): Eukaryota > Viridiplantae > Streptophyta > Magnoliopsida > Asparagales > Orchidaceae > Platanthera > Platanthera guangdongensis. Next base: position 5,651,209 of record CM077148.1, on the reverse strand, counting down.
CGAGTAGCTGGGAGAAGAGGAGGAGGAGAAGGAAGAAGGGGTAGGGCGGTGTTACTCTTTTGTGACTTCCACCAGGAGGAAGGTCACACGACGACCACCTGCCCTGAGTTCTTAGAGATGAGAGAAGCAAGAGGAGCAGGGAGGCAGGATCCACCAGTTAGGATTGTGGAAGTACATCAGGGGGAGGGAGAAGATAGATGTGAGGACCGGGTAGACGTGGGAACCCGGGGAGGGATCGGGGTGATCCACAGAGGAATGGGGATCGAGGCAACCCACAAGGGGAGCCTTCAAACCATGTACAGAAGGGGGTCGCCTCTACCTCCCAGGCTCCCCCGCCGGAAGAAAAGATCACCTTCTCATCAGCAGACATGTCGGACTATGAAGATTCATTTTGTGATGCTTTGGTGATCCATACGGTAGTGGAGAATTTCACAGTCTCGAGGATACTGGTGGACAACGGGAGCTCGGTGAATGTTATCTTCAAGAAGGCCTTTGATGAGATGAGGGTTGAGGGGAAAAGGATCTTGGCTTCGGATGGACCGCTGTTCGGATTTTCTGGAGAGAGGAAGGAAGTAGAAGGAGGGATAGGGCTGCATGTGAAGTTAGGAGGCGTGTCACGGAACTGCAGGTTCGTGATAGTGGACGCTCCGAGCAGTTACAACACCATCTTTGTGTGTGTCCCCTCATCAGCGCCTTTCGCTGCGTCCCCTCCTCATTCCACCAATGTCTTAAGTTCAATAACGGAGGGGTGCAGGTTAGGATCAGGGGGGATTCAAAGATGGCGAGGCAATGTTATGTGACGGCGGTCAACACCGTGTCCTGGATGGCTACGGCAGAAGAGCTAGAGAGGGAGATGGCGGAGCAGGAGGAGGATGTCGGAGAAGAGGAGATGATCCTAGGAGAGGCGAGGAGGGAGACGGAGGAGCAGGGAAAAGCTAAGAAGGAGGCCTGGAAGGGCGAGGAGGTCGAGCAGCAGCGAGAGAGCCCGGAGGAGACAATGGTGGTATAAGAGCAAGTAGCGGGAGGAGTGGAGAGAGAGGATCGGAGGGGGTGTGGAAGTCGAGCAGCAGCAGGTGGGGCCGGAGGAGGCGATGGAGATTGAGGAGGAAGCAGGAAGGGAGGAGGAGTTGGAGCGGGAAGAAGAAGCAAGGGTCGACTGGGAGCAGTCGCGGCTAGAGCCGGCCGAGGAAGTAGTGGAGATGGAGGTCTTCACTAGTGCAGGGCAGTTCAGATGGTGCGGGTCAGCGGGGGCTTTAGTCCCGAGGACCAGGAGCGAGTGTGGGCCTGTATCCAAAGCAACATCAAGCATCTTCGCTTGCAGCGCGGCAGACATGCCGGGCATCGACGCGGACGTGGCCTGCCACTGCCTGAACCTGGACCCCCGCACTCATCCCATACGCCAAAAGATGAGGGTCATCGCCACCAAGCTGGAGGAACCCATCCGCGAGGAGGTCAGGAAGCTCCTGGAGGCCGGCTTCATCTCAGAGATCCAGTATCCAGGCTGGATCTCCAATGTGGTAATGGTTAATAAAGGGGGTGGGAAATGGAGAATGTGTATCGATTTCTCTTTGTTAAATAAATCATGCCCTAAGGATTGCTACCCCCTGCCTCGAATCGACGCACTGGTTGATTCAGCCATCGGTTTTTCTATTATGAGCTTTTTGGATGCTTTTTCAGGTTATCACCAGATCCAAATGCACCCTCCAGACGTCAAGGACGTCTCCTTCATCACAAGGGAGGGGTGCTTCAGCTATAAGATGATGCCCTTTGGGTTGAAGAACGCAGGGGCTACATAAAAACGCATGATGGATCGGGTCTTCCGAGATCAAAGGGGGAGAAACTTGGAGGTCTATGTCGACGACCTGATGATTAAGAGCAAGTCTGTGGATTCCCACCTGCAGGATCTAGAAGAGACGTTCGCCAACATACGGAGGTTCAAGATGAGGCTGAACCCCTTGAAGTGTGTATTCAGGGCCAGCCGCGGGAAGTTCCTCGGGCATCTCCTGACTCCAGCAGGGGTGGAGTCTAACCAGGACAAGGTGAAGGCCATCCTAGATTTGGAATCACCTCGCAATGCCAAGGAGGTCTAGCGCTTGACAGACAAACTGGCTGGGCTAAGTAGGTTCCTCTCCAGGTCAGGGAATAAGTGTTCTTCATTCTTCAAGGCATTGCGAGGGAACCAAAGGTTTGAGTGGGTCGACCGCAGAGTGCGAAGAAGCCTTCTAAGGGCTGAAGAGACAGCTCTCTCAGGCTCCTCTGCTTCAAACCCCAAAAGAAGGGGAGGACCTGACCATGTACCTTGGAGTAGGAGCTGAGGCGGTGAGCTCCGTCCTAGTTAGGGAAGAAGGAAAGAAGCAAATGCCAATCTACTACATCAGCCGGATCTTGAAGAAGGCAGAGCTCCGCTACCCCATCCTCGAAAAGTTGGCTTACGCTTTGGTCGTATCAGCAAGGAAGCTTCGGCCGTATTTTCAAGCACACTCGATTAGGGTGGTCACCGACCATCCACTTTGCAAGATCTTTGAAGGGGTAGAGCACTGGGAAGACTTGCCAAGTGGTCCATCGAACGAAGCGAGTTCGACATTTCTTTTGTTCCAAGACTCTCCATTAAGGCGCAAGCGGTGGTGGACTTTCTGGCGGACTATGTTGTCGAAGTCGAGGAGGGGGAGCCACAGCCACAAGAAGCGTGGAAGATGATGGTTGATGGGGCCTCGGGAAATTATTCCCTCGGGGGAGGAGTGGTGCTGATAAGACCCCCGGGAGTCGCGATAGAACAGGCGGTGGCTTACCAGTTTCTGGTGACCAACAACCAAGCAGAATATGAGGTCATGATCGCCGGCCTTTGCTTGTGAAAGGAGCTTGAGATCCAGGATGTGGAGGCCTTCACTGACTCGATGGTAGTAGAGTCACAGATCAGAGGAGAGTTTGAAGTTCGGGAGCCTACCCTCATAAAATACTTATCCAAGGTAAGGGCGATCATCGGTGGGTTCCGGTCATTCTCAATCCAGCATGTCCCCAGGGAGGAGAGCGCGGCCGCCGATCGATTGGCGAAGTTTGGACCTCGGGGAGGAGGGACCCTGACTGAACTTTTTTGGCCAGCAATTGAGGAAGGGGAGTTGATGGAGGTAGATCGTCGATCCTCGTGGGTGGACCCATTGGTAACCTTCCTGACCACAGGCAGGCTGATAGAGGAGGTTAAGGCCGCAAAGAGTTTCAGGCGCAAGGCAGCTCATTACCTGATGATGGAAGGAGGGTTGCATCGTAAGATGTTGTTATGGCTCCTGGCAAGATGTGTAACTGAAGAAGAGGTCCCAAGGATCCTGGGAGAGGTACACTCGGGCGAGTGCGGCAGTAATTCTGGAGGTAGGATGTTGGAGGCAATGGTGGTCAGGCAAGGGGTACTTCTGGCCCACCCTAAGAAAGGATGTCACGGAGTTTGTGAGGAGGTGTCAAAAATGCCAGCTCTACGCCCCCTCCAACTATTGCCTGCTTAAAGACTTAGAAGCATAACATCGCCATGGCCTTTCGCCATCTAGGGGATGGACTTGGTCGGGCCTTTCCCTCCAGCTAGTGGGCAGAGGAGGTTCCTCCTAGTCATGGTTGATTACTTCTCAAAGTGGCTGGAGGTTAAGGCCTTGGCCAAAGTCACCTCGCAAGTTATAAGGAACTTCGTCTAGGGGGAGATCATAAGCAGGCACGGGCTGCCTCAAGCGATAGTGACAGATAACGGTCCCCAATTTGCCAATGAAGAGTTCATCAGCTTATGCACCCAGTTGGGGATAGATCTCAGGTTTGCCTCTATCCACCACCCCCGGAGCAACGGCCAGGTGGAAGCGGCAAACAAGATTATTGTGAACCCTCTCAAGACGAAAGTGGAAAACTTAAGGGAAAATTGGGTGGAGCAGCTCCCCTCGGCCCTGTGGGCCTTGCGAACGACTCCGAACACGGCCACCGGTGAGACCCCCTTCAAGATTTCTCACGGGTGTGAGGCGGTCTTACCAGTGGAGTTCGAGGTTCGGTCCCCGCGGGTCGCAGCCGCAGGCGAAGGAGATGAGACTTGGAGGTTGGAGAACGAGGAGGGGTTACGCCTCTCGCTAGACATGGTGGAAGAGCTGCGGGACGTGGCAGCCATCAGGTAAGAAGAGATCAAGCGGCGGATGGCTAAGTACTTCAATAAGCATATCAGGGTCAAGCAGTTCGCCGAAGGAGATATGGTGCTGAAAAAGGTTGACGCGGCAGGAAGGTCGGCCCCCGTGGGCAAGCTCAACCCGAACTAGGAAGGACCTTACATAGTGAAGGAGGTCCTTGGAACAAGAGGTTACTACCTCCAGGACGTGGAGGGGAGGACCTTGAGCCACACCTGGAGCGACGATGACCTAAACTCTTCTACCCGTGAGAGGGGGAAGGTGTAATTATGTATCCAAAATCAAGCTTGTTATACTACATCAATCAACTTGTTTTCCTCTTGCCTGTTGTAAAATTCTTATGATAGGATGTAATTATGTGTTTTGCAACACCCCGAGCTAGGCTCGGCCTTTAGTAGACCCGCAGCATAGGCCCTCATCTAGATGTCAGGTCCGAAGGCTCACCTGTGGGGGATAGGTCTTGTTTGTGGAAACTTCATCGACACCCTGAGCTAGGCTCGGCCCCAGGTAGACCCGTTGCGCAGGCTCTCAACTAGCTGGCAGGTCCGAAGGCTCGTCTGTGGGGGATAAGTCTTGTTTAAGGAAACTTCATCGGTACCCCGAGCTAGGCTCGGCCCCAGGTAGACCCACTGCACAGGCTCTCATCCAACTGGCAGGTCCGAAGGCTCGCCTTTGGGGGATAGGTCTTGTTTGAGGAAACTTCATCGGCAACCCGAGCTAGGCTCGGCCATAGGTAGACCCGCTGTGCAGGCTCTCATCTATCTGGCAGGTCCGAAGGCTCGTCTGTAGGGGATAGGTCTTGTTTGTGTAAACTTCATCGGCACCCCGAGCTAGGCTCGGCATCAGGTAGACCTGCTGCGCAGGATCTCATCTAGCTGGCAGGTCTGAAGGCTCGCCTGTGGGGGATAGGTCTTGTTTGTGGAAACTTCATCGACACCCCGAGCTAGGCTCGGCCACAGGTAGACCCACTGTGCAGGCTCTCAAATAGCTGGCAAGTCTGAAGGCTCGCCTGTGGCGGATAAGTCTTTTTTGAGGAAACTTCATCGGCACCCCGAGCTAGGCTCGGCCCCAGGTAGACCCGCTGCGCAGGCTCTCATCTAGCTGGCAGGTCCGAAGGCTCGCCTTTGGGGGATATGTCTTGTTTGATGAAACTTCATCGACAACCCGAGCTAGGCTCGGCCCTAGGTAGACCCGCTGTGCAGGCTCTTATCTAGCTGGCAGGTCCGAAGGCTCGTATGTGGGGGATAGTTCTTGTTTGTGGAAACTTCATCGGCACCCCGAGCTAGGCTCGTCATCAGGTAGACCTGCTGCACAGGCTCTCATCTAGCTGGCAGGTCCGAAGGCTCGCCTCTGGGGGATAGGTCTTGTTTGTGGAAACTTCATCGGCACCCGAAGCTAGGCTCGGCCCCAGGTAGACCCGCTGCGCAGGCTCTCATCTAGCTGGCAGGTCCGAAGACTTGCCTGTGGGGGATAGGTCTTGTTTGTGGAAACTTCATCGGCACCCCGTACTAGGCTCGGCCCCAGGTAGACCCGCTACGCAGGCTCTCATCTAGCTGGCAGGTCCGAAGGCTCTCCTGTGGGGGATAGGTCTTGTTTGTGGAAACTTCATCGGCACCCTGAGCTAGGATCAGCCACAGGTAGACCCTCTGCGCAGGCTCTCATCTAGCTGGCAGGTCCGAAGGCTCGCCTGTGTGGGAAAGGCCTGATTTTGGGTTCTTGGTCCTTTGTTACTTTTGCACTACCCCGAGCGTGGCTCGGCCACAGGTAGACCTGCTACGCAGACTCACATCTAGCTGGCAGAAAGAAAAGGTCAGAAGGCTCTCGCCTAAATGTGGGGAATAGGTCTTTTTAATGTGGAAACTTCAATTCATGGCACCCCGCCCCGAGCTAGGCTCGGTCCCCAGGTAGAACCTGTTGCGCAGGCTCTCATCTAGCTGGAACGTCCGAAGGCTCGCTTGTAGGGGAAAGGCCTGATTTTGGGTTCTTGGTCCTTGGTTACTTTTGCACTACCCCGAGCGCAGCTCGGCCCCAGGTAGACCCACTGCGCAGGCTCTCATCTAGCTGCAGGTCCGAAGGCTCGTCTGTAGGGGATAGGTCTTGTTTGTGGAAACTTCATCGGCACCCCGAGCTAGGATCGGCCCTAGGTAGACCCGTTGCGCAGGCTCTCATCTAGCTGGTAGGTTCGAAGGCTCGCCTGTGTGGGATAGGTCTTGTTTGTGGAAACTTCATCGGCACCCGGAGCTAGGCTCGGACAGGTAGACCCGTTTGCGCAGGCTCTAATCTAGCTGGCAGGTCTGAAGGCTCGCGTGGGGGATAGGTCTTGTTTGTGGAAACTTCATCGGCACCCCGAGCTAGGTTCGGCCCCAGGTAGACCCGCTGCGCAGGCTCTCATCTAACTGGCAGGTCCGAAGGCTCGCCTGTGGGGGATGGGTCTTGTTTGAGGAAACTTCATCGGCACCCCAAGCTAGGCTCGGCCCCAGGTAGACCCGATGATCAGGCTCTCATCTAGCTGGAAGGTCCGCAGGCTCGCTTGTGGGGGATAGGTTTTATTTGTGGAAACTTCGTCGGCACCCGGAGCTAGGCTCGGCCCCCTGTAGACCCGCTACGCAGGCTCTCATCTAGCTGGCAGGTCCGAAGGCTCGACTGTGTGGGGTAGGTCTTGTTTGTGGAAACTTCATCGGCACCCCGGGCTAGGCTAGGCCGCACGTAGACCCATTGCGCATGCTCTCATCTAGCTGGCAGGTCTGAAGGCTCGCCTGAGGTGGATAGGTCTTGTTTGTGGAAACTTCATCGGCACCCCGAGCTAGGCTCGGCCCCAGGTTGACCCGCTGCGCAGACTCTCATCTAGTTGGCAGTTCCAAAGGCTCGCCTGTGGTGGAAAGGCCTGATTTTGGGTTCTTGGTCCTTGGTTACTTTTGCACTACCCCGAGGGAGACTCGGCCCTAGGTAGACCCGCTGCGCAGGCTCTCATTAGCTGACAGGCTCGAAGCCTCGCCTGTGGGAAGGAGATTTTTGATCCTAGGAGACACTTCGACTCGGATGTTCTGAGCGGGGCAAGAAACGCACCCGGAATATGGAATGAAGAGAGGTAGGATCCCTTCAGGCAGGAGAGATCTCGGCGAGGAGAGGTCTCGGCCAGAGGAGGTCTCGGCCGGGAGGTTTCCGCCAAGGAGATCTCGCCAAAGGAAGTTCTCGGCAGGAAGGCTCCTGACAAAGGATCCTTGGTCAGATAGTGGGAAGTGCTAGGCAGAAGGTTCGGATAGTTCGCGCAAGGTAAAGAGGGACGGTCTCCCCTTACAAGGCCTACGGGCGACGTCCCCGACAGACGGTTCTCGGCAGAACGTAGAAACGGGACGTCCTAAACCTGGGCTTTCTCGACAAGATCCCTCCTATCCATCGCTAAGGGAGACAACCCTAGAGGGGCTAAGGGCCTCGGCGGAAGCATGCTTGAGAGGCATTCGGCCTCTACAGATGTATCTACTCAAAACACTTGTAACATTTTTACAACGCAAAATAAAAGAGACACAAACATTTGCAGTATTTACGATCGTTTACTCAAAATACAATTACAAATTTGGAGCATCTCGCTCATTACAACCAAAAGGGAAAAGAAAGGGGGACCCTTCAGTCAGACGCGCTGTATCCCTCTGAGCTCTCGCTTGAACTCCCGCGAGAGCTCTCGCCTGAGCCCTCCCTGGATGTCTCGCCACCCACAGCAGGGGATTTCGGGAAATCCGAGGGCGGGGAATCGGGCGCGCCTGGGGGCTTCTGGATGAGCTCGAAGAGCCAAGGGACGAGCTGGCGAGCGGTGACGGACTTGCCTCTCCCGTTCAAGCAGCCTACGTCTCGCAACGTCTCCAGGGTCAGCTTGACCGTCGCTTGAGCGTTGGCCTGCAGGAGCTTGTCTATGTCGTATTCTGAGTAGTGGCGGCTCCTCAGCCTTTCGTCCAGTGAAGGAGGAGGTGGGACCGCAGTCGCCTCCATGCGCCGGAGCTGGTTCCTCAGCAGGACGTTCTCGTATTGTGCATGGGCTAGCTCCGCGTGAAGCGCCACGGCCTGAGCGGAGTCCTGCGTAACGAGAGGTTAGCATGGGAGGAAAAAGGTTGAAATTTATAGTGGCGAGAGCAAATGTCGCGAAAGGTCTCGCTTGCCTCTTCCACCGGGCGCAAGGACAGCAGTTGGTTAGCATTTGCCAGCTCTTTCTACAGGGCATCCGCCTGAGCCACCACCTCCTCCCTTGCCTTGAACATGTCTTGGAATTTGCGGTCGATAGTGATACTTTGACGTGCGCACATGTGCGCAAGATCGATCCCGCGCATCAGGGCCAGGGTGGAGTCGTAGGCCAGGAGCCGGGTGGTCATTTTATCGTAGAGGTCGGCGTTCTCCCGGCTGTAAAGTCGTAGCCCAAGGAGAAGGCCTCGCTGGTGACTTCCTCTCACTCCGCCCAGCTGGGCAGAAGAGACGAGATCGAGACCCTGTTGGTATCAGGGTCCCACTGAAGCAGCGGTTTATTTTCCGCATCAAGGCACTTCGTGCCAAGACCAAAATTTTGATGTCCCCGCGGCACCTCTCCAGGCGGAGACTGAGCAGAGGTCTCGGTGGCAGCCCCCTCGTCATCTTCCCCACTTGCGGCCGGGGGGTTCTCTGCAGGTGCCTCGGCGCCACTCCTATCAACAACAATCTCGCTGGCAACCTGCAGGATCTCTTCAAAGGAACGGCCTGGAGCGGGAGGTCGGGAAGGCGGAACTTCTACGGCTTTACCCTTGTCAGCAGCGGTTGTTTTGGGTCTCTTCAGCGCTTAGGGAAAAGGGACGTCGGGCTTCCGCTTCCCGGCGCCGGTGGAGGAAAGCGGCTGGCTGATTTCCCGGCAAGCTTGAGCTGCGGACTTTGCGAGAGAGCCAGCGGATCTCTCGCGGCCTGGCTCTCAGCAGCATGAGCCTCGTCGAAGGGTTGGCGCAGGGGGATCTTGCACTCTCCTGCAAAGGTGACAGCACTCAGCACTAAATCTTAAAATAGGTAATAGCGGATCAAAGGCGAGACCATACCTTCGCCCAGGAGCACGGGGGGGGGGGGGGGGGGGAGGGGGAGCGAATCGACGCCCCGCCGGAGGAACTGGACGTCGAAATCCTTAGTTCCGAAGAACATAAGGAGGGAACTCTCGCGCGAGCCCGGGGAGGGTGGCTTATAGGAGGCGTCCTCGTACTGAATGGATGCGAGAGAAACCTTGCTGAATTCACCGGAAACGAAAATGAACTTCTCGCCCCAGTGGTGGTGCTTATTGGCGAGACCGGTGGTCTTGAGCAGCTGACCCGAGAAGAAGACCACCCCTCCCTTAGCGCGGAAGGTAAACAGCTTACGAAAGATGGGGAGGCTGAACTCGATCCTCTCGGATCTCATGTAGCAGATGAACACCACAAGGATAGCGACCGAGTTAGGATTCAGCTGCGCGGGAACCACTCCATAATACCGGAGGTCCTGGCGCATCTCTGGCCAGAGGGGGGGGGGGGGGGGGGGGGGGGGGGCGGAAGACCACCTCGAAGTGCTCAAGGGGAATAGCGAGCTCCCCCTCCCCCGTGCTATTCACCCTGTCATGGTTTCCAGGGTTCGCGCGGTGAAGCCGGCGGAATATAGCGGGACTTGATCTGCTGGAACTCCTCATGGTTAGGTTGTGTACAACCCCATATTCGCTGAGTGGAATAGGAGAGCACCATCGGTCAAATGGCTAGCCAGAGGAGTTCCCGCCCTAAAGAAGTTCTCGCCCATAAGTGGGTGGGAACGCTTGCGCTTGCGCCAAGCTCCTGCCTTGGAGGAGCTCTTGCCTATAAGCGTGCTAGACCGCTTGCGTAGGGCTCTGGGCAGGAAGGCTCTCGCTCAGAGTTCTCGCGAGTGGGGCCCAGGGCCCTGGGTAAAATGACCTAATACCCTCGGGTAGAATTACCCAAATACCCTCAGGGAACAAGCGCGGGATTTGGCTATTGGCAGATCAACTAAGGTATTTCAGTCATCTCAGGTCAGCAAAAAGGCTATAATAGACCCATAAGGCTCCTTAGAAGGCAAGTTTTCATAATCTCCCAATTCCAGTGCTTTTGAGGAGCTCCTAGCCCAGCTTTTGGCTTTGGAGGGAAGATCTCAGAGATCTTAGGGTGTGTGTGGTGGGACCTCCCTGCTGAGGCTTGGGTCAGTCTCAGGTCCTTTGAATCTAGTCAAGGGTCAAGGCTCGAGCGAAGTAGGTGTTGGCTGCACCCCTGTTTTGAACTCCTGTTGATGTCATTTTTGGCTTCAACAATTCTGGTGCGGTGAGCGTGGAATGCAGTCGATACAATAAAGCCTTGAGTTTTGTCCCATGGCTGGAGGTGAAGGTGAGGGGTCTGGTTCTAGAGGCTCCCCCACCGGAGGAGAAGAAGCAACGAGGAAGATGCTGGATGACTTCAGGCGAGAAGTCATGCAGACCATTAGCTTGGCCTTCTCGGCCTGAAGCGTGTGGGCCATACCTCAGGTTCTGATAGAGGAGGTCCCGCTCTTGGGTGAGAACACCCCTGGACAGCGCCCGGGGAAAGAGGTCCCGGCGGAGGCTGGCGAGAGAGACGTGGCGGCGCGGGAGCTCTTCCCAGGACAGCGCCCGGGAGGAGGCTTTGACAGATTTGGTGGAGAGGGAGGAGGCAGTGCGAGAACTCTTCCTGGGCATGGTCTCCGTGGATCGGGCCAGCCAGCCGAGGCCGAGATGTGCCCTCTCGCAAGGCAGGAGGCGAGAGCTCATTCAGCGAAACTCATCATCTCAGCTCCGGTACCGGAGGGGTTCCGGGAGCCTGACATGTCCTACTACTCGTGGAAGGATGATCATGTACAACACGTGCAGTGGTTTGAAGATGTTGTTTCGAGAAGGCAGATGATGGATGCCTTGAAGTGTCGGCTATTTGTCGTCACGTTGAAGGAGAAGGCTCGGGACTGGTTCCACCAGTTGCCAGCAAGGTCGGTCTACTGTTTCGAAGATCTGCGAAGAAGTTTCCTGTTGAGGTTCTCAACATCAAACAAGCGGAAGAAGGAGGCAGAGTGCCTGTTTGCGGTGAGGCAGAAGCCGTATGAGACATTGGGTCATTATGTTGACCGGTTTCAGGAAGAGATCCTCCTGGTCCAGGAGGTCTCAGGGTACGCGCTGATGCTCGTCTTTACCCTGGGGCTGAGGCCGGGATTCTTCAGCATGGAGTTAAAGAGAGTGCACACCCCTCCTTTGAGGAACTCATGGAGAGGGTGGCAAAAGAGATAGACTTCGAGAGGGAAAACCCAACGTTCGCCAGGAAGTTGGCCAGGCTGGCGGAAGATGACGTGAAGGAGCCTGCAGCAGGAAGGCATAAGGAGCCGAGAGAGCAGAGGGAGCAAAGAGAAGAAAGGAGGAGGGAAGAGGCTTGAAGGCATGGGCATCAGCAGGGATGGGGGCCCGGGAGCCGAACAACCGTTTGGGTTGGAGGCCCCAGGAGGGTCGCCCCCAAGGCCAATGAGGAAACTATCAGGGAAGAGATAACCTACGGGAACCCAGGAGGTTCGACCAACCGGCATGGAGGCAGGATCCAAGGGGTCATGTCCCGCCGCCGCAAGAGGCCATGGAGGTGGGCAGAGGAAGAGGAGTGAGGAGAGGAGTTCGAGGAGCAGGGAGAAGAGGAGGAGGAGATGGGAGAAGGGGTAGAGTGGCGTTGCTCTTTTATGACTTCCACCAGGAGGAGGGTCACGCAACGGTCACCTGCCCTGAATTCCTAGAAATGAGAGAAGCAAGAGCAGGGAGGCAGGATTCGTCGGTTAGGATCGTGGAAGTACAACAGGGACAGATGGAGGATAGGTGTGAAGATCAGGTGGACGTGGGAACCCAGTGGGAATCGGGGTGATCCATGGAGGAGTAGGGATTGAGGCAACCCGCAAGGGGAGCCTTCAAACCATATACCGAAGGGGGGTCGCCTCTACCTCCCAGGCTCCCCCACCAGAAGAAAAGATCACCTTCTCGTCAGCGGACATGCCGGACTATGAAGATCCATTCTATGACGCCCTGGTGATCCAGACTGCGGTGGAGAATTTCACAGTCTCAAGGATACTGGTAGACAATGGGAGCTCAGTAAATATTATCTTCAAGAAGGCCTTCGATGAGATGAGGGTTGAGGGGAAAAGGATCTTGGCTTCGGATGGACCGCTGTTCGGATTCTCTGGAGAGAGGAAGGAAGTAGGAGGAGTAGGGTTGCATGTGAAGTTGGGAGGCGTGTCACGGAACTGCAGGTTCATGATAGTGGACACTCCGAGCAGCTACAACGCCATCTTTGGGAGTCCTCTCATCAGCGCCTTTCGCTGCGTCCCCTCCTCTTTCCACCAATGTCTTAAGTTCAATAATGGAGGGATGCAGGTTAGGGTCAGGGAGGACCCGAAAGTGGCAAGGCAATGTTATGTGACGGCGGTCAACACCGTGTCCTGGATGGCCGAGGTAGAAGAGCTAGAGAGGGAGATGGCGGAGCAGGAGTAGGACGTCGAGGAAGAGGAGATGAGCCTAGAGGAGGCGAGGTAGGAGACTACGGAGGAGCAGGAGAAAGCTGAGAGAGAGGCCCAGAGGGGCATGGAAGTTGAGCAGCAGTAGGAGATCCAGGAGGGGGCGATGAAGGTAGAAGAGCAAGTAGCAGGAGGAGTGGAGAGAGAGGCCCAGAGGGGCGGGGAAGTCGAACAGCAGCAGGAGGGGCCGGAGGAGGCGATGGAGATTGTGGAGGAGGTAGGAAGGGAGGAGTTGGAGCTGGAGGAAGAAGCAAGGGTCGGCTAGGAGCAGTCGCGGCTGGAGCCGACAGAGGAAGTGGTGGAGATGGAGGTCTTCACCAGCGCAGGGCAGGTGTAGAGGGTGCGGGTCAGCGGGGGCTTGAGTCCCGAGGCCCGAGAGCGAGTGCGGGCCTGCATTCAGGGCAACATCGACATCTTCGCTTGGAGCGCGGCAGACATGTCGGGCATCGACGCGGACGTGGCCTGCCACCGCCTGAACCTGGACCCCCGCACTCGTCCCATATGTCAAACGATGAGGGCCATCGCCACCAATCTGGAGGAACCCATCCGCGAGGAGGTCAGGAAGCTCCTGGAGGCCGGTTTCATCTCAGAGATCCAGTATCCAGGCTGGATCTCCAATGTGGTAATAGTTAAAAAAGGGGGTGGTAAATGGCGAATGTGTATCGATTTCTCTTTGTTAAATAAATCATGCCCTAAGGATTGCTACCCCCTGCCTCGGATCGATGCGCTGGTTGATTCAGCCATCGGTTTTTCCATTTTGAGCTTTTTGGATGCTTTTTCAGGTTATCACCAGATCCAGATGCACCCTCCCGATGTCAAGGATGTTTCCTTCATCACGAGAGAGGGATGCTTCAGTTATAAAATGATGCCCTTTGGGTTGAAGAACGCAGGGGCTACATACCAACGTATGATGGATCGGGTCTTCCGAGATCAAAGGGGGAGAAACTTGGAGGTCTATGTCGACGACCTGATGATCAAGAGCAAGTGCGTGGATTCGCACCTGCAAGATCTAGAAGAGACGTTCGCCACCCTGCGGAGATTCAAGATGAGGCTGAACCCCTTGAAGTGTGTCTTCGGGGCCAGCCGCAGGAAGTTCCTTGGGCATCTCTTGACTCCGGCAGGGGTGGATCCTAACCCGGACAAGGTGAAGGCCATCCTGGATTTGGAATCACCTCGTAATTCCAAGGAGGTCCAGCGCTTGACAGGCAAACTGGCTGGACTGAGCAGGTTCCTCTCCAGGTCAGGAGACAAGTGTTATTCATTCTTCAAGGTGTTGTGAGGGAACCAAAGGTTTGAGTGGACAGCCGAGTGCGAAGAAGCCTTCCAAGGGATGAAGAGACAGCTCTCTCAGGCTCCTCTGCTTCAGATCCCAAAAGAAGGGGAGGACCTGACCTTATACCTTGGAGTAGGAGCGGAGGTAGTGAGCTCCGTCCTAGTAAGGGAAGAAGGAAAGAAGCAACTGTCGATCTACTACGTCAGTCGGATCTTGAAGAAGGCGAAGCTCCGCTACCCCATACTCGAAAAGTTGGCTTACGCTTTGGTCATCTCTGCAAGAAATCTCCGGCCATACTTTCAAGCACACTCGATTAGGGTGGTGACCGACCATCCTCTTCGCAAGATCTTTGAAGGGGTAGAGCACTCGGGAAGGCTTGTCAAGTGGTCCATTGAACTAAGCGAGTTCGACATCTCTTTTCTTCCGAGACTCTCCATCAAGGCGCAAGCGGTGGTAGACTTTCTGGCGGACTATGTTGTTGAAGTCGAGGAGGGATGGCAGCAGCCACAGGAAGCATGGAAGATGATGGTTGATGGGGTCTCGGGAAAACATTTCCTCGGGGGAGGAGTGGTGCTCATAAGCCCCCAGGGAGTCGCGATAGAGCAGGAGGTGGCTTACCACTTCCCGATGACCAACAACCAAGCAGAGTATGAGGCCGTGATCGCCGGCCTTCGCTTGGCAAAGGAGCTTGAAATCCAGGATGTGGAGGCCTTCACTGACTCAATGGTAGTAGCATCGCAGATCCAAGGAGAGTTCGAAGCTCGGGAACCTACCCTCATAAAATACCTATCCAAGGTAAGGGCGATCATCGATGGGTTCTGATCATTCTCAATCCAGCATGTCCCCAGGGAGGAGAGCGCGACCGCCGACCGATTGGCGAAGTTTGGACCTCGGGGAGGAGGGACCCTGACTGAACTTTTTCGGCCAGCAATTGAGGAAGGGGAGTTGATGGAGGTAGGTCGGCGACCCTTGTGGGTGGACCCGTTGGTAACCTTCCTGACCACAGGCTAGCTGACAGAGGAGGTTAAGGATGCAAAGAGCTTCAGGCACAAGGCAGCTCATTACCTGATGATAGAAGGAGGGTTGCATCATAAGATGTTGTCAGGACTCCTGGCAAGATGTGTAACCGAAGAAGAGATCCCAAGGATCTTGGGAGAGGTGCACTCGGGCGAGTGTGGCAGTCATTCTGGAGGTAGGATGTTGGAGTCAAGGGTGGTCAGGCAGGGGTACTTCTGGCCAACCCTAAGGAAGGATACCGCGGAGTTTACAAGGAGGTGTCAAAAGTGCCAGCTCTGAGCCCCCTTTAGCTCTTGGCAGCTCGAAGGCTCTGAAGCATCACGGCACCGTGGCCGTTCGCCATCCGGGGGATGGATTTAGTTGGGCCTTTTCCTCCGGCTAGTGGACAGAGGAGGTTCCTCTTGGTCATGGTCGATTATTTCTCAAAGTGGCTGGAGGTTAAGGCCTTGGCCAAGGTCACCTCGCAAGTCATAAGGAACTTCATCTGGGGGGAGATCATATGTAGACACGGGCTGCCCCAAGCGATAGTGACAGATAACGGTCCCCAGTTTGCCAGTGAAGAGTTCATTAGCTTCTGTGCCCAACTGGGGATAGACCTCAGATTTGCCTCTGTCCACCACCCCCGGAGCAACGGCCAGGTGGAAGCGGCAAACAAAATTATTGTGAACCTACTAAAGAAAAAAGTAGAGAACTTAAGAGGAAATTGGGTGGAGCAGCTCCCCTCGGTCCTGTGGGCCTTGCGAACGACCCCGAACACGGGCACCGGTGAGACCCCCTTCAAGCTTTCTCACGGGTGTGAGGCAGTCCAACCAGTGGAGTTCGAGGTTTGGCCCCCGCGGGTCACAGCCGCGGGCGAAGGAGATGAGACATGGAGATTGGAGAATGAGGAGGGGTTACGCCTCTCGCTGGACATGGTGGAAGAGCTGTGGAACGTGGCAGCCATCAGGCAAGAAGAGATCAAGCGGCGGATGACAAAGTATTTTGATAAGTATGTCAGGGTCAGGTAGTTTGCCGAAGGAGATCTGGTGCTGAGAAAGGTTGACGCGGCAGGAAGGTCAACTCCCGTGGGCAAGCTCAACCCGAACTGGGAAGGACCGTACATAGTGAAGGAAGTCCTTGGAACAGGAGGTTACTACCTCCAGGACGTGGAGGGGGGGGCTTAAGCCACACCTAGAGCGGCGTTGACCTACTATGCTTCTACCCATGAAATGGGGAGGATGTAATTATGTATCCAAAATTAAACTTATTATACTGCATCAGTTGACTTGATTTTCTCTTGCCTATTGTGAAATTTTTATAATAGGGCGTGATTATGTGTTTTGTAACACCCCGAGCTCGGCTCGGCCCCAGGTAGACCGGCTGCGCATGCTCTCATCTAGCTGGCAGGTCCGAGGGCTCGTCTGTGGGGGATAGGTTTGGTTTGAGAGAACTTCATCGGCACCCCGAGCTCGGCTCGGCCCCAGGTAGACCCGCTACGCAGGCTCTCATCTAGCTGGCAGGTCCGAAGGCTCGCCTGTGGGGGATAGGTTTGGTTTGGTAACTTCATCGGCACCCCGAGCTCGGCTCGGCCCCAGGTAGACCCGCTGCGCAGGCTCTCATCTAGATGGCAGGTCCGAAGGCTCGCCTGTGGGGGATAGGTTTGGTTTGAGGAAACTTCATCGGCACCCCGATCTCGGCTCGGCCCCAGGTAGACCCGCTGCATAGGCTCTCATCTAGCTGGCAGGTCTGAAAGCTCTCCTGTGGGGGATAGGTTTTGTTTGGTAACTTCATCGGCACCCCGAACTCGGCTCGGCCCCAGGTAGACCCGCTGCGCAGGCTCTCATCTAGCTGGCAGGTCCGAAGGCTTGCCTTTGGGGGATAGGTTTGGTTTGAGGAAATTTCATCGGCACTCCGAGCTCGGCTCGGCCCCAAGTAGACCCGCTGCGTAGGCTCTCATCTAGCTGGCAGGTCCGAAGGCTCGCCTGTGACGGATAAGTTTGGTTTGGTAACTTCATCGGCACCTCGAGCTCGGCTCGGCCCCAGGTAGACCCGCTACGCAGGCTCTCATCTAGCTGGCAGGTCCGAAGACTCACTTGTGGGGGATAGGTTTGGTTTGAGGAAACTTCATCGGCACCCCGAGCTCGGCTCGGCCCCAGGTAGACCCACTGCGCAGGCTCTCATCTAGCTGGCAGGTCCGAAGGCTCGCCTGTGGGGCATAGGTTTGGTTTGGTAACTTCATCGGCACCTTGAACACGGCTCGGCCCCAGGTAGACCCGCTGCGTAGGCTCTCATCTAGCTGGCAGGTCCGAAGGCTCGCTTGTGGGGGATAGGATTGGTTTGGTAACTTCACCGGCACCCCGAGCTCGGCTCGGCCCCAGGTAGACCCGCTGTGCAGGCTCTCATCTAGCTGGAAGGTCCGAAGGCTCGCCTGTGGGGGATAAGTTTGGTTTGGTAACTTCATCGGCACCCCGAGCTCGGCACGGCCCCAGGTAGACCCGCTGCGCAGGCTCTTATCTAGCTGGCAGGTCCGAAGGCTCGCTTGTGGGGGATAGGTTTGGTTTGGTAACTTCATCGGCACCCCTAGCTCGGCTCGGACCCAGGTAGACCCGCTGCACAGGCTCTCATCTAGCTGGCAGGTCCGAAGGCTTGCCTGTGGGGGATAGGTTTGGTTTGGTAACTTTATCGGCACCCCGAGCTCGGCTCGGCCCCATGTTGACCCGTTGCGCAGGCTATCATCTAGTTGGCAGGTCTGAAGGCTCGCCTGTGGGGGATAGGTTTGGTTTGAGGAAACTTCATCGGCACCCCAAGCTCGGCTCGACCCCAGGTAGACCCGCTGCGCAGGCTCTCATCAGCTTGCAGGTCCGAAGGCTCCCCTGTGGGGGATAGGTTTGGTTTGGTAACTTCATCGGCACCCCGAGCTCGGCTCGGCCCCAGGTAGACCCGCTGCGCAGTCTCTCATCTAGCCGGCAGGTCCGAAGGCTCGCCTGTGGGGGATAGGTTTGGTTTGAGGAAACTTCATCCGCACCCCGAGCTCAGTTTGGCGCCAGGTAGACCCGCTGCGGAGGCTCTCATCTAACTGGCAGGTCTGAAGGCTCGCCTGTGGGGGATAGGTTTAGTTTGAGGAAAATTCATCGACACCCAGAGCTCAGCTCGGCCCCAGGTAGAACCGCTGCGCAGGCTCTTATCTAGCTGGCAGGTCCGAAGGCTCTCCTGTGGGGGATATGTTTGGTTTGGTAACTTCATTGACACCCCGAGCTCAGCTCGGCCCCAGGTAGACCCGCTGCATAGACTCTCATCTAGCTGGCGGGTCCTAAGGCTCACCTGTGGGGGATAGGTTTGGTTTGAGGAAACTTCATCCGCACCCCGAGCTCGGCTCGGCCCCAGGTAGACCCGCTACGCAGGCTCTCATCTAGCTGGCAGGTCCGAAGGCTCGCCTGTGGGGGATAGGTTTGGTTTGGTAACTTCATCGGCACCCCGAGCTCGGCTCGGCCCCAGGTATACCCACTGCGTAGGCTCTCATCTAGCTGGCAGGCCCGAAGGCTCGCCTGTGGGGGATAGGTTTGGTTTGAGGAAACTTCGACGCCCCGAGCTCGGCTCGGGCCCAAGTAGACCCGCTGTGCAGGCTCTCGTTAGCTGGCGGGCTTGAAGGCTCGCCTAGGGGAGGGAAGTTTTTGATCCTAGGAGACACTCCGACTCGGATGCTCTGAGCAGGGCAAGAAACGCACCCGGAACACGGAATGAAAAGAGGTAAGACCCCTTCAGGTAGGAGAGGTCTCAGCCAGAAAAGATCTCGGCGGGGAGTTCCCCGCCAAGGAGATCTCGCCGAAGGAAGTTCTCGGCTGGAAGGCTCCTGACAAACTATTCTTGGTCAGACAGGGGGAAGTGCTAGGCGAAAGCCTCGAACAGTTCGCGCAGGGAAAATAGGGACAACCTCGTCTTAAAGGGCCCACGTGCAATGTTCCCAGCAGACGGTTTTCGGCAGAGCGCGGAAACGAAACGTCTAAGCCCTGGGCTCTTTCGACAGGTTCCCGCCTATCCATCACTAAGGGAGACTACCCTAGGGAGGCCAAGGGCCTCGGCGGAAGCATGTTTAAGAAGCACTCGGCCACAACAGTTGTATCAAACACTTACAATAAAAGAATCGTTTACAATGTATTTACTCAAGGTGATTACAAGTTTAGAGCGTCTCGCTCTTTACAACCAAAAGAAAAAAAGAAAAGGGGGTCCCCTTAGGGAGACGCGATGTACCCCTCCGAGCTCTCGCTTGAACTACCGCTGGAGCTCTCGCCGGATGTCTCACCACCCGCGGCAGGGGATTTTGGGACATCCTAAGGCGGGGAATCGGGCGCGCCTGGGGGCTTCGGGACAGGCTCGAAGAGCCAGGGGATGAGCTGGCAAGCGGTGATGGTCTTGCCTCTCCCGTCTAAGCAGCCTACATCCTGCAGCGTCTCCAGGGTCAGCTTGACTGTAGCTTGTGCGTTGGCCTGGAGGAGCTTGTCGATGTCGTAGACGGAATAGTGGCGACTCTCCAACCTTTCGTCCTAAAAGTGCAAGTTAGATCTGATATACTCTAGAGGGGGGGTGAATAGAGTATGGTGCTTGCTAAAAACATTTTACAACTATTGTTGTATTCCTAAGTGAACAGGGAAGCAAATAATATAAAGTAAGTCTAAACACAAAACAATCACAAAGCAATCACAAAGCACAGCCAGAAACAAAAAGAAAGACAAGCAACCAGAAGACACAAGGAGCTATAGTGGTTCCCCAATCAACCTGGGTACATCCACTCTTCTACCACCCTAGGTAGGAATCCACTGCAGGATGAGTTGATCAGGTGTCCTGGGCACCAATGAGCTTTTGATAAGGTGCTCAAAAACCAAACCAGATTTTTTGATCAGGTGTCTTGCCACCACTGAGTTTTGATCAGGTCTCAGAAACCAATCACAAACTTTTGAAGGGAGTTTGAAAAACCCTTTACAGTAGAGAGAGAGAGAGAGAGAGAGAGAGAGAGAAAGGGATGAGATGATCTTCTCTGTCAACAGTCAGAGAGAAGATAGTGGATGTTGTCAAAGTTCCCCCTGAGATCTTGAGTTGTTCAGGAAGTGAAGCTTTGCAGTAGGGTGATAGGCCTTCAGATGATTTGATCTCCAGCAAAAGATGATTTCAGCAGCAACTGAAATGTGAGGTGTCTGGAGTCTTGAATGATGATGGCCTTTGAACACTTGAATCAAGATAGATCTGATGATTTCAGTTAGTTGATCTCCTTTTGTGATGTGTGTTCTTGTATGAATTTTTGAGACTGAGAATGTCTGTAACTCTCTTTCTTTCTCTTGTGTAATTGTTGTTGATGCTGTAAGAGTTATTGTTGCAGAGAATTGTTGTTGCAGAATATGTGTGTCTAACTCTTCCTAGGAGAAAATGAAAAACTGATCTTTTATTCCTTTTTTTTAATAGAAATGATCCTCTATCCAAGATAGTCGTTAGCGTGTCATAAATGACTTCCTTAACTGCATTTGTCTTCTGGAGGAAAGTCCAATAAAACATTCCTTTGAAAATTCCTTGAAACTTGCTCCAGATTAATTAAAAACGGCTACAAGATCTCTGAATTAAATGCTGAGAATAATTCTACAACTGTCTGAATTTGAATCTTGAAAAATGTCTAAGTCTTCAGAAAAACGTCGAACTGAGCTCCACTATCGTTGAACTAAGCTCAGAGCCTGACTTAGACAGAAACAGAGATCGTCGATCTGAGCTCAACTATCGTTGAACTGAGCTCAGAGATAGAGAATCAAACTTGAGTCAAGAACGTCGATCTGAGCTCGAAGATCGTCGAATGGAGTTCGACGACTCGTTGAAGTTGAGCTCAGAGATCGTCGAATGGAGTTCGACGATTCGTCAAAGTGAGCTCAACGATCATCGAATGGAGTTCGACGATTCGTCGTACTGAGCTCGACGAAATGACTTAGTCTCCAGTACTAAAAAACCTGGTCTTGAGGGTAGCTTCCAAACCTAACTACTAACCCTTAGACTCAATTCTAATTCACCTTTAGATCTATACAATGAGGTCAAGACAGGTTTCCTAAGAGACATGGTGATCCTTGCCCAAATCAGTAATAGGGTGTTCCAACAATCTCCCCGTATTTGGGTTAGGATTACTATTTACAGATATTGAAAATAAAAATAAGAGCATACAAAGCTGAAATGCAACAAACAAAACTTAGCAGAATCACAGACATTATCTCAGATAGTCAGAAAACAAAATATAATGTCACCTTACAGAATCATTCTTTTTCTTTGCTCTTTATAAGTACTATTTCTCTGTTGGGATTGAGAGCTTCTTTCATAGATCTTCTATCATCAGCTGCACCTATAGAGGTTTGTTGCTTTGGCCTGGGCACTACAGCTTCTGGATGCAGCTTCATGTAGCTTTCTGAATCAAAAAACTTACTGGATGAGTATCTTTCAAGTTCCTTTTTTTTGATCTGATAAGGTAGTTATATTGGATGTATCTCTTCCTTGTTCTCTGGCTTTCTTAATCTGATCTAAAGCAGCCAATTCTTTCATCCTAGCTGTCCATGAAGTGGGATTATTTTCTGGATCCTCAAATGGAACTAGAGGCTCATATCTATTTGAGGGATTGTCTGCAGGAGCTCTGGAAGAGACTAAATTTTTGAGCTTATAAGGAAAGGGACCAGAGGTTGTGTCAGATGGACCTTGTCCTTCCCTTGAATATGGATGTTGCCTGGAATATCCTTTGGAGTAAACTTGGAATTCTCTTTGATTTCCTCTATAATTTCCTCTTCTTGACTGGTAGCCTCTAGATTGACTTCCTCTGTATTGGGATCTACCTTGAGGTTGATATGAGCTTTGGCTTCTGGCAGAGGGTTGAAATGCAGAACTTTCACTTTCACCTGCATCAGGTGAAGGAGGAGGAGGAGGAGGATGATTGAACTGGGATGATCCTTTATCATATTTTCTCTTTTTATTCATAGCTTTCAGTTGATTTTTGGAGTATTGCATCCAATGTTCTGTGATAGGACAGTTATGCAGTATGTAATAAGGAATGTCATTTGTGTCTTTCACTTTTGCTGGGGGAACTCTCTTCATTGCTTTGCTTCTGGCTTTTCTTTTCCTTGCAATTGTAGCAGAGGAGTCATCTAAGTTAGTCCTATACTGATCACTTTCTGAGCTTTGATTATCATATAATGCATCAATCCTTTTGAGATAATCTAAATGTTGTTGAGATTGAGCAGAAGTAACAGTAGAGACAGCAACAGTAGCAGCAGCAACAGCAGGAAGAGGAGTAGAAGCAATACTGGCAGAAGAAGTTATAACAGCAGAGACAGATACAACACTTGCAGGAGCAGTAACAACATCAGAAGGTACAGCAGGCTCAAAAACAAATGCCTCTGTCATATGCATGTCCTCAGATACTAAAATAGCAGCAACATCAAAACTATCAGTAATAGCAACATTTGCAGTAGGAGCAGCAACAGTACTTTCAACAGAAACAGAAGGAGCAGCAGCATAGAGGGAATTTATAAAAGAATTAATTAAGCTGGTGTCACAGCTTGAAATAGGCACAATGGCCTTAGAGAGATCTTCAGATTGCTGGACTACAGTGTGCTGGACTGGAAGACAGTTGAAATAAACAAAATCAAAAATTGATAATAGTGACCTGAGGTCCACTGTGATAACTGCAACTGAAGATACTGGAGCTTGATCTTGGACTGAAGTAACAACAGCAGCAGCAGGCAATCTTTCCACTTCATGAGGCATCTCCCCCTGCCTAGATTCAGTGGCAACTGGATCAAGGCACCCATAAGAAGGGATTGCCTGAGAAGGAAGAGGAGAGCCTGTCAGACAGTTCTTGAACTGTCTTTATAAGTGGAGCCAAAGAGGTCTCCATCAAGAGTGATAGCCTGAGAGCTATCAGCTCATAGAGCTTGTCTGCTAGAGCTGGAAGATCTACATGCTCAAGAGGGACTTGAGTCGAGATAGGAATTGAAGGTGGGGCAACAGGAGATGTTGGTGGAGAACTAGTGGATGGTGGAAATGAAGGTTGAGAGATGGGAATAGTGGAAATGGAAGATAATGGAATGGAAACAGATGGTGTGAAAGATGGTTGTGCAATTATATCTTGAAGTAGTTGTTGATATGAGGTGGATGAAGATTGTGGCTCAGGAGGGGATGAGGGAGAATCATCCATATAGGAATCATCTATAAGATTGAAAGATAGAATGTGAGAGGATGAATCAATATCTAGGTGAGGGTATTGATGTAAAGGATGGAAGAGTTCTTCTGTGAGTTGTGGAGTTGGAGAAGGAATGGAAGTTGGAGATGGGGTGGAGATTATGATGGTGGAGGTAACTGGTGTAGATGAAACAAGAGGTGGAGGAGGAGGATATGAAGCAGGCAAGTCTTCTGCAGGGGCAGAAACTTGAGTGGAAGAGACTGAAACAGTCCTTGTGCCTGAAGTAGAAATGCTAGAAGGCCTGCTGGGCTTGACAATTTGCCTGCCCCATTTTCCAAACAGGGCACAGGTGAGCCTCTTGGAGGTATTGATGTGCATTCCATTTGAAACAAGCAGGGCAGGGCATCTGTTCTGAAGAAACAACCCTAAGATTCTCCCAAAATTAACAAAGTTCTTGTTAATCTTCTTATTGATTAGGTCAAAGAACATATCTCCCCAGTTCAATTATTTCTTATCCACTAGGGCACCCATCAAGCAGAGCTGATACCTGGATATGGTATCATGGGCTGAGTGTTTGGCCAACAATACCTTCCCAACCACATCAGCTAGGAATCTGTACTCAACAGATAGATTTTTCTTCAGCAATTTGCTAGGGTTTGCATTTGAATGTCCCATTCTTTCAAGCAAATTGGAAAACTCTTCTCCAGAAAGTTCAGTAGATTCTTCTCCAGAATTCAATTCAAAAACCTCTGTCAAGGCAGCAGGTGTTAGTGATACCTGGGTTCCTGAGATTGTTCCAATCACTGTATTCTGATCCTGATTGTGGGCAGTATACACCCATTCCTTGATCTCATCTGCAGCTAATTTGGTCCTGGTAGTCGTTATGGTAACTAGCTTTTGTTCCTTGAAAAGTTCCAGAATATCTTTGAAGATTTGATCACTGTTATTGAAAGAGTCCATGTCGATGTCAAAACCTG
Organism: Platanthera guangdongensis; assembly: GCA_039583875.1. NCBI lineage: Eukaryota > Viridiplantae > Streptophyta > Magnoliopsida > Asparagales > Orchidaceae > Platanthera > Platanthera guangdongensis. The sequence continues at coordinate 5,627,101 of CM077148.1, read as the reverse complement.
CATCAAACTTCATTGCGGCCAAAATTGCAACTGAGACGGCCATTGATTCCTGCAAAAACTAACAAACAAACGACCAAGTGTAGAGAAGTTTGGAGGGAAAGAGAAAGTTTGCAGAAAGTATGAAAGCGCAAAGGGAGAACAACGGCCAAAAAATGAATTTTATATTAGGGTTCGAGGCAGAAAAGGAAAGATCATTGAACTCTGTTCGACGATCTGGGCTTCTAAAGAAAACTGAAAGGTCATCAATAGCGTCGATCTCCGTTCGACGATATTGGAGAGCGTCGAGCTCCGTTCGACGATAGTTCAGAAAACAAAATCGTCGAGCTCCGCACGACAATCGCTGACCTGAAGATAGTTTAGCACTATCTGAGAAGCGCTGAACTCTTGTCGACGATTTCGGAAGTCGTCGATCTCCGTTCGACGATCGGGGAGAAAATCGTCGAGCGCAGTTCAAAGATAAGAAACACTCTTATACACTAGAAAAATCAAGAAGTTTGCCTAGTCATGGTCAATTTTTAGAGTTTTTAAAAATCTTGGATCTTATTTTAGACTTCCTCCATCTAACATTCCTAACTGATTCAGGAAGAATGTATGTTTCTTTTCATCCAAGGGTTTGGTGAAAATATCTCCCCTTTGCAAATCAGTTGGGATATATTGAAGTTCAATTTTATTTTTCTCAACATTATCCCTTAGAAAGTGATGTCTAATTTCTATGTGTTTTGTCCTACTATGGAGGACTGGATTTTGGGCTATAGAAATAGCACTGGTATTATCACAAAATATTTTTGACTTCTCTAAGTTGTAGCCATAGTCTAGGAGTTGGTTTTGAATCCACAATATCTGTGAACAACAACTACCTGCAGCCATATATTCAGCTTCAACAGTTGAAGTTGACATAGATGTTTGTTTCTTGCAAAACCAGGAGACAGGTCTGTCACCAAGAAACTGACAAGTTCCACTGGTGCTTTTCCTGTCTATTTTGCATCCAGCATAATCAGCATCAGAAAATCCAGTTAAGTCAAATGCTGAATCTTTTGGATACCAGAGACCTAGATTTGGATAACTTTTTGCATACCTGAGAATCCTTTTTACTAAGGTTAGGTGTGACTCTCTAGGGCTCACTTGGAATCTAGCACATATACATGTAGCAAACATTATGTCAGGTCTACTAGCTGTAAGGTACAATAAAGAGCCAATCATTGCTCTATATGTTGTCTGATCAACAGGTTTCCCATGTTCATCAGCATCTAATACAGCATTAGTAGGCATAGGTGTTTTCATACATGAAGCTTCAGACATACCAAATTTCTTAACCAATTCTTTTGCATACTTGGTTTGAGAAATAAATATGCCTTCAGCATGTTGCTTGATTTGCAATCCTAGAAAGAAGGAGAGCTCGCCCATGCTACTCATTTCAAATTTAGAATGCATTAGGTTGGAAAACCTTCTGCACAAATTTTGAATCAGTAGAACCAAATATAATATCATCTACATAGATTTGTACTAGTAGGGTATGGGACTTATGGGTTCTAATAAAAAGAGTTTGGTCTACTCTACTCCTTATAAACTTATTTTTCAGAAGGAAGCATGCTAGGGTCTCATACCATGCTCTAGGAGCTTGCTTTAGACCATATAATGCTTTATGCAATTTGAAAACATAATCAGGATGAGTTGAAGAGATAAAACCTGGGGGTTGTCTGACATAGGCTTCTTCTTTGATATCCCCATTGAGAAAAGCACTCTTTACATCCATCTGGTATACTTTGAAGCCTTTGTGTGCTGCATATGCTAAGAAGATTCTTATGGCCTCTAACCTTGCAACTGGTGCAAAAGTCTGGTCATAATCTATCCCTTCTTCTTAAGAATACCCTTGAGCAACTAGCCTTGTCTTATTCCTTACAATGACTCCTTGATCATCCAACTTATTTCTGAATACCCACTTTGTTCCAACAATGGAGTGATCCTTTGGCCTTGGTACTAGTTCCAAAACTTTGTTCCTTTCAAATTGATGCAACTCTTCTTGCATTGCAATGATCCAGTGTGGATCTTTCTCTACATCTTGAATGGATTGAGGTTCAATTTGAGAAAGGAAGCAAGTGTGCATCAGGTTTTGGTTGACCTGATTTCTGGTTTGCACACCAGCTGAGATGTCTCCAATCACTTGGGAGATTGTATGGTCTCTTGATGTTACTAAATCAACATGAGATGTTGATTGTTCATCAACCTGTGTTGTTGTTTCCTCTGGTGGTACAACAACTGGCTCTTCAAGAATTTTCTCTTCAAGATGTTGAATGTCTTCTTCATCTTCACTGCTTTCCTCTTTTTGAATGATTTGTAACATGTCCAAGTCTTCTGCAAGAGAGTGTACCTGCAAAGGTTCTATGGTAGAAGTATTTTTCTCCTTGAAAGACATGTTAGATTCATCAAAAGATATATGAACAGATTCTTCAATTTTAAGAGTTGATTTATTATATACCCTATAAGCTTTACTGATCATGGAGTATCCCAGAAACACTCCTTCATCAGCTTTAGCTTGAAATTTTGCTAAATATTTCTTGTCATTAATGTGAATGTAACAAATACAACCAAAAATTCTAAAATAGTCTACTTTAGGTTTCTTCCCTTGGAGTAATTCATAGGGCGTCTTGCCCTTCAGTTTATGTATTAAACTTCTATTCAACACATAGTTGGAGGTGTTCACTGCCTCTGCCCAAAAGGATAGAGGAAGATGAGCATCTGACAACAATGTAGTGGCAGATTCAATAAGGGTTCTATTTTTCCTTTCAGCTACCCCACTTTGTTGAGGAGTTCTAGGAGCTGAGAAAGTGTGTCTGATCCCTTCACTCTGACAGAACTCTTGCATAAGAAGAGAATCAAACTCTGTCTCATGATCACTTCTGATTAGGGCAATGTGAGTATTGAACTCACTCTGTATGCATTTGAGAAACTCTGTCAAACACTTAAAGTTATCAGACTTCTTCCTCAGAAAGAACACCCATGTGAATCTAGAGAAGTCATCTACAACCACTAAAGTGTAAGATTTCCCTCCTAAGCTTTATACTGTAATGGTTCCAAAAAGATCCATGTGTAACAGATACAAAATCCTAGGTGAATCACTCTTATTAAGTGACTTGAAATTATTTTTGGTTTGCTTCCCTAATTGACAAGCTCTGTAGAGTCCTTCCTTCTTGTAGGGGCCAGAAAGTAGTCCTCTAACAACGTTGTCCTTGGATAGCCTAGCAACGGTTCTAAGGTTTATATGCCCTAGTCTCTTATGCCATAACTTATTAGGTCTAAAAATAGAATTAAACAAGCAAATATCTACTTTTGTTGAAAGAAAGTCTACTAAATAGATGTTACCTTTCCTTTTACCTGTCAACACAGTTGTGTTGTCCTCTGATTTGATCTTGCATAAGGATTTGCTGAAAGTCACTTGGTAGCCTTCATCACATAGCTGACTGATGCTGATCAAGTTGTGCTTCAGTCCTTCCACATAGGCTACTTTCTTGAATGTGACTATGTCAATTTGGACTGCAGCATATCCTTTTGTTAGTCCAAAGTTTGAATCACCAAATATGACTTTGGGTCCAAGCTTGGCTTTGAAGGATGTGAAGTTGTCCTTGCTCCCTGTCATGTGCTTGGAGCACCCACTATCCTAATACCATTGCTGGTTTGATGTTGGATAGGTCTTCACCTGCACATAAAGCAATTTACTTATTTTTGACCCAGTTTACCTTGGGCCTAGGTTGATAACCTTTAAATTCAGAAATAAATGACATCCATGGTTGACTCTTATAACCTTCAGGATGATATCTCCTTGGAGGTATTATCCATTCAGTATAAGGGTTAAATCTTTGGGATGAAGGACCCCTAGGTTTGGATTTTGATTTACCCTTGAAGAAGTTTTCAAAGCTCTGATCTCTGCTCGACGATCGTTGAGCTGAGTTCGACGATCTTGGGTCAGATAGTCGAGCTCCGTTCGAAGATCGACTGTGGCAGAGTTCAGGGTTTAGAGATCGTCGACCTAAGTTCGATGATTTTGCCTGAGATCATTGATCTCCGTTCGGCGATCGTCTAGCTCCGTTCGACGATTTCTGTTGAACTTTGGTTTTCTTAGGTAAGTCAGAATTTTTCCTAGCTACCTCTACAACTCCCTTACATTTATCAGAGATAAACTTAATTGGGGTTGTTAGAACTATAGGTTGGCTGGATGAAGCACCCAAGCCCAGTATACTATTGAATCTTGAGTTCACTGTGCTTGTGATGTCCATTAGCTTGATACTTCTCCCATTAAGGGATTTTTCAAGCTTTTTGGCCTCTGATAGCTCACCTTTCAGTGAAGCTATTTGCTCCGTACAACACTCCAACTCCTCAGAGAGTTTGAGGTTTTCTGATTTTAAGGTACTGTGTTCAGATAATTGATTTCTGAGAGAAATGATTTCCTTCGCAGATTTTAATAAGTCTAAACATAGTGCTTTAAACTCATACTTAAAGTCCTCAGAATTAAAATCAAAAGAACTTATTACCTGGTCCTCTTCAATTTGAGTCTCTGAGTCTGACTCTGACTCTTCTGCATCAGAATTGTGTTGTGAGGCATTGATAGCCATCATGCAGAATTCCTTTTCTTCAGCATCATCCTCATCATCACTTGAGCTGGATGAAGCTTCTGATTCTTCTTCTGTTTCACTCCAAGTTTCAGCAACAAATCCATTCCTTGTGTGTTTGTTCTTGCTGGAGGTGGGTTTGTTATTGCTATTCTTCTTGAAGTCCTTGTCTTTTCTTCTTTCTTTCTTGTCCTTTCTGTCCTTATTTTTGTTTTCTGGATAGTTAGGCACAATGTGGCCTGGTTTCCTGCAACCAAAACAGATAATCTCTTTGTTATTTGATTTATCATACATTGGCTTGTAATGCTCTTTGTATGATCTTTTCCTGAAGTCCTTTCTGGCCATTTTGTAGAATCTTTTGGCCAGTAGACTTAGCAATTCCTCATTGCCTGTGACCTTGTCTTCAAGCTGATCTTCAGTGGCTTTGAAATCTAATGACTTTTCCTTTCTTGTGGCTGGTGAGGCAGCCTTCTGCTATTCTTCTCTATTCTTAATGAGCAGCTCATAAGACTTGAGCTTACCCAAGAGAGCTTCAGTGGTGATCTCATTTAGACTTCTGGCATCCTTGATTGGCCAGATCCTTGAGTCCCAAGTGCTTGGGAAGCACATTAGGATTTTTTCATTTAGCTCAGTCAATGAGATCTCTTTATCCAAAGTTTTCATCTCATTAACTATGAGACTGAGTCTGTTATACATGTCTGCTACTGACTCAGCTTCTCCTTTCTTGAAATTCTCATATTGGGTTATGAGGTGAGATCTTCTGTCTTTTCTCTCATCAGCTGATCCTGAGACTATTTCAGATAGCTTGTCCCAGATGTCCTTTGATGAGTTGCATTCAGCTACCTTTTGGAATATGTCATCAGATATAGTCTGGGCTAGAATGTTCATAGCCTTTGCATCTGCCAATTTCCATTTCTTTATTTCTACATCTGTTCCTGAGGGAGGTGGAACAACACTTGTACTTTTGTTCTCTGGAGGTCTTGGACACACTGTCAAAACAGAATTAAAAATGTCCTCATCAATGGAGTTCATGTACAGTCTAATCCTTGTCTTCCAAAGTGCAAACTTGGATAGATTGCACACTGGAGGTCTGGTGCTAGCATAATCTTTGTTTTGGGACATATTTTGTGAAGAAATAATTCTAATAATCAAAATCAAAACAAGCAGATCTAACTAGAGGGATATTTGGGTTCAGGTGTTAGCCTGTGCAACCACTGAGATGTGATATTTTTAACCAACCTCGCTTTGATACCAATTGAAAGTGCAAGTTAGATCTGATATACTCTAGAGGGGGGGTGAATAGAGTATGGTGTTTGCTAAAAACTTTTTACAACTATTGTTGTATTCCTAAGTGAACAGGTAAGCAAATAATATAAAGTAAATCTAAACACAGAACAATCACAAAGCAATCACAAAGCACAGCCAGAAACAAAAAGAAAGACAAGCAACCAGAAGACACAAGGAGCTATAGTGGATCCCCAATCAACCTGGGTATATCCACTCTTCTACCACCCTAGGTAGGAATCCACTGCAGGATGAGTTGATCAGGTGTCCTGGGCACCAATGAGCTTTTGATAAGGTGCTCAAAAACCAAACCAAATTTTTTGATCAGGTGTCTTGCCACCACTGAGTTTTGATCAGGTCTCAGAAACCAATCACAAACTTTTGAAGGGAGTTTGAAAAACCCTTTACAGCAGAGAGAGAGAGAGAAAGGGATGAGATGATCTTCTCTGTCAACAGTTAGAGAGAAGATAGTGGATGTTGTCAAAGCTCCCCCTGAGATCTTGAGTTGTTCAAGAATTGAAGCTTTGCAGTATGGTGATAGGCCTTCGGATGAGTTGATCTCCAGCAAAAGATGATTTCAGCAGCAACTGAATTGTGTGGTGTCTGGAGTCTTGAATGATGATGGCCTTTGAACACTTGAATCAAGAGAGATCTGATGATTTCAGTTAGTTGATCTCCTTTTGTGATGTGTGTTCTTGTATGAATTTTGGAGACTGAGAATGTCTGCAACTCTCTTTCTTTCTCTTGTGTAATTGTTGTTGATGTTGTAAGAGTTGTTGTTGCAGAGAATTATTGTTGCAGAATATGTGTGTATAACTCTTCGTAGGAGAAAATGAAAAACTGATCTTTTATTCCTTTTTTTTGAATAGAAATGATACTCTATCCAAGATAGTCGTTAGCCTGTCATAAATGACTTCCTTAACTGCATTTGTCTTCTGGAGGAAAGTCCAATAAAACATTCCTTTGAAAATTCCTTGAAACTTGCTCCAGATTAATTAAAAACGGCTACAAGATCTCTGAATTAAATGCTGAGAATAATTCTACAACTGTCTGAATTTGAATCTTGAAAAACGTCTAACTCTTCAGAAAAACGTCGAACTGAGCTTCACTATCGTTGAACTAAGCTCAGAGCCTGGACTTAGACAGAAACAGAGATCGTCGATCTGAGCTCAACTATCATTGAACTGAGCTCAGAGATAGAGAATCAAACTGGAGCCAAGAACGTCGATCTGAGCTCGAAGATCGTCGAATGGAGTTCGACGACTCGTTGAAGTTGAGCTCAGAGATCGTCGAATGGAGTTCGATGATTCGTCGAAGTGAGCTCAACGATCGTCGAATGGAGTTCGATAATTCGTCGTACTGAGCTCGACGAAATAACTTAGTCTCCAGTACTAAAAAACCTGGTCTTGAGGGGAGCTTCCAAACCTAACTACTAACCCTTAGACTCAATTATAATTGACCTTTAGATCTATAAAATGAGGTCAAGACAGGTTTCCTAAGAGACATAATGATCCTTGCCCAAATCAGTAATAGGGTGTTCCAATACGTCCAGTGGAGGAGGGGGCGCAGTCGCCTCCATGCGCCGGAGCTGGTCCCTCAGCAGGAAGTTCTCGTATAGCGCCTGGGCTAGCTCCGCGCGAAGCGCCACGGCCTGAGAGGAATCCTGTATAGCGAGAGGTTAGCATGAAAGAAAAAAGAGTTGAAATCTGCAGTCGCGAGAGCGAGTGCCGCGAAAGATCTCGCTTACCTCTTCCGCCCGGCGCGAGGACAGCAGTTGCTTGGCGTCTGCCAGCTCTTTCTTCAAGGCAGCCGCCTGAGCCATCGCCTCCTCCCTGGCCTTGAACATGTCCTGGAAGTTGCGGTCGATGGTGATACTCCGACGTGCGCACATATGCGCAAGCTCGAGCCCGCGCATCAAGGCCCGGGTGGAGTCGTAGTCCAGGAGCCTGTTGGTCATCTTATCATAGATGTTGGCGTTCTCCCTGCTGTAGAGGCCGTAGCCCAAGTAGAAGGCCTCGCTGGTGACCTCATTTCGCTCCGCCCAGCTGGGTAGAAGATACGAGATTGAGACCCTGTTGGTGTCAGGCTCCCACTGAAGCAGCGGCTTGTTTTCCGCATCCAGGAACTTCGTGTCGAGACCAAAATTACGGTGACCCCACGACACCTCTCCAGGCGGAGACTAAGCGGAGGTCTCGGCGGCGGCTCCCTCTCCATCTACTACACCGGGGGCCGGGGGGTTCTCGGCAGGTGCCTCGGCGCCACCCCTGGTGACAGCGATCTCGCTAGTATCCTGCAAGATCTCTTCAAAGGAGTGGCCTGCAGCGGGAGGTTGGGAGGGCGGTACCGCAGTGGCTTTACCCTTCTCGGCAGCAGTTATTTTGGACCTCTTAAGTGCTGGGGGCAAAGGGACGTTGGGCTTTTGCTTCCCGGCGCCGGTCGAAGGAAGCGGGGCCGGCTCGTCCCGGCAAGCTTGAGTCGTGGCCTTTGCGAGAGCCAGCGGGTCTCTCACGGATTGGCTCTCGGCAGCGTGAACCTCATCGAAAGGTTGGCGCAGGGGGATCTCGCGCTCTCCTGTAGAAGCAACAACACTCAGCCATAATCTTAAAAGAGGGGGAGGAACACAGAGCTAAAGGCGAGACCGTACCTTTGCCCGGAGGCACCGAGAGGAGAGAATCGACGCCCCGCCTGAGGAACTGGACGTCGAAATCCTTGGTTCCAAAGAACTCAAGGAGGGCGCTCTCGCATGAGCCCAAGGAGGGAGGCTTGTAAGCGGCGTCCTCATATTGAATGGGTGCAATGGCAACGTTCCCGAAATCGCCGGAAATGAAGACGAACTTCTCGCCCCAGTGATGGTGCTTGTTGAAGAGACCGGTGGTCTTGAGCAGCTGCCCTAAAAAGAAGACCACCCCTCCCTTAGCGCGGAAGGTGAACAGCTTCCGGAAGATAGGGAGGCTGAATTCGATCCTCTCGGATCGCATATAACAGATGAAGGACACCAGGATCGCGACTGAGTTCGGATTCAACTGCGCGGGAACCACTCCATAGTACCGGAGGGTCTGGCGCATCTCTGACCAAATGTGGAGGCGGAAGCCCACCTCAAAGTGCTCAAGGGGGATGGTGAGCTCCCCCTCCCCCGCACTGTTCACCTTATCATGATTGTCGGGGTTTCGCGCGGTGAAGCCGGCGGGAACGTAACGAGTCTGGGTCAGTTGAAACTCCTCCATGGTCAGGCTGCAAGAGTGGAACAGATGCTTCTGGAAGGCTTTCGCGCAATTCGAGCGTCCCTCGCATCCGCCCGGCATCGTGATCGTGAGATTGAAGGAGAGATCTTCAGAAGAGAGGCGAGAGCGAGAACTGAGCGAGAACGGGAGGAGGAAGTGGAAGCAAGCAGGAGCTCTCGGCAAACCGCGAAAGCGACGAGAAAAAAAGGCACGGGTTTCGGATCGGAGAAATAAATATGGTAGGTGGACTCCCTATTTATAGAAAACCTTGATCATCATGACTATTCCCAAAAAGGCGGCGGGGGTACAGCCGTCATGCCCTAAGTCGGCGGCGCCTCGGTTTCCCGCCCAAGATTGACAATGACTGACTGACAAATATGAGTAGCGCAAACATTTTGAGATGATACACAACAAGTAAAACAAGCGGAAGCAGTGTTACTCTCGCCGAGCGAGAGCTGAATAAAAAGTAATAATAATAATAGCAAAGTTATTAGTTACAGACTGATGAAAATAACGGGGTACATCGGGGAAGGGGAAGGCCAGGGGAAAGAAAGGATGATATCTCGCAAATCAATAGGGTTCCCACCGCCATCGTCCTCGTTCCCGCTGCCTAGTCCTCGGTGGCGCCTACGGGTTGAAATAGGACGATAAGACGGTGCATCCTATGTTGATCCGACGAGACAGGTCTCGGATCCGCACGATGCACCTTTCGGGAGAGGACCCGGCAGTAGGCCCACCTGGCCAATCCGTCTCGCCGATGAAGTAGTCTCGCTCTAGAGCCTCCAGCCTCTTCTCCACCGATTGGAGAAACCCTCTCTCCTCGGAGTCATGGGCCCGCTCCCGCCATATGAGCTTTGATAGGTTGGCGGCAACCCTCTTCTCCCGCCTTTTGGCGCTCCCGGCACTGGTCAAGATTTCCTCCATCTCGTCAGATGAAGGGAAGGGGGAGATCTCGCCGTCCTCCCCCTCTCTGTCTTCGTAGTCTTCTTCATCTTCTTCATCCTCTGCGTCAGCTCCCTAACGCGAGCCCGGATCCCCTGACAAAAGAATTTCATGGTCATGGCGAGAGCTAAGCGACAATTGTGATAAGCATAATGCATACCTGCAGTATGGCGAGAACCACCGGCCGACGGCAGGCAAGAAGGCCCACCCCCCACCCCCCCCCCCCCCCCCCCCCCCCCCACCCCCCACCCCCACGCCTCAGTTCCAAAGAAGAGGTGGATCGGCTTTCCTTTTCCGGGGGGAAGATTGTGCAAGTGGTGATCCCGACTTGGCCGGAAGCAGGGGGGAGTTATCCTCTTCCGTGGGATGGCTGGCATCCGGGGGTGCTACGGAAGATTCGACAGCCATTCCACCCGTCGGTAGGGAGGAATCAACCGCAGGTGCAGGCTGATTAGCGACCCTTACTTCGTTCTCCCGGGTAGCGAGACCCGGTTGGGCGGAAGCTGGTGCTGCTGGAAGACAATTCAGCATTCTGAGACTGAGTGAAGAGCGAGAGTGGAAAAGATACCTACAGTTCTCGAGGAGTCAGGCGGAGGAGTGACCTTCGAGACCCATGGTTGGTTCTCAGGAGGACGAAATGATGAGTCCAAGGGCTCCCGCGGTGACCTGACGTCATTAGGGACCGTTTCCTGCGAGAAGTATTGCATCAGCTACGAATCCTCCCACATAAACAGCTAGTGGTTTCAATGATTAGCAGGTCAAGAGGCATACCTTCTGCGGAGAAGGGTCATCCGCACGACTTGGGGTCGGGGTAGGCGATCTCCTGTTCTCATGAGACAGGTCTCGTTGGACTACCTTCGCCCTCTTCTTCTCTTTCTTTTTCTTTAGCAGAGAGGGCTCAGCGGCTGACGACTTTCTCGCCAGCCAGGGGGCAACCAAGGCGCAGTTAGCCTTGGCTCGCGCCTGTGCCGCATCGATGCGGTCTTGAAGATCCTGCGGAAGCAGTTTGTCAACACGCTTGGAATGCATCGCGAGAGGAAGCGAGAACTTAGGCGGGGAATGATGGTTCGGGGGCAGATTTATGGCCATCTATCAGCACATATATATAGCCACGGTACGGCCCACCAAAAGATTCCCTGATGTTGACAAGTGCTCAGCGAATATTTACGGGTTGGATGTGTCTTTTCGAGCACAGAGCTAGCTCAAAAAGAGCGGGGATTGTGTATAACCACATATTCGCTGAGTCGGACTAGGAGAGCACCATCGGTCAAATGGCTAGCCTGAGGAGTTCCCGCCCTAAAGAAGTTCTCGCCCATAAGTGGGCGGGAACGCTTGCGCTTGCGCCAAGCTCCTGCCTTGGAGGAGCTCTCGCCTATAAGCGGGCGAGACCGCTTGCGCCGGACTCTGGGCAGGAAGGCTCTCGGCTCAGAGTTCTCGCCGAGTGGGGCCCAGGGCCCTGGGTAAAATGACCTAATTACCCTTGGGTAGAATTACTCCAATACCCTGAGGATGAACAGCGTGATTTGGTTATTGGCATATCAACTAAGGGTATTTCAGTCATCTCAGGTCAGCAAAGGCTATAAATAGACCCATAAGGGCTCCTTAGAAGGCAAGTTTTTATAATCTCCCAATTTAAAGTGCTTTCTGAGGAGCTCCTAGCCCAGCTTTTGGCTTTGGAGGGGAAGCTCTCAGAGATCTTCCGGGTGTGAGGTGGGACATCCCTGCTGAGGCTTTGGGTCAGTCTCAGGTCCTTCGAATCTAGTCGAGGCTCGAGAGAAGTAGGTGTTGGCTGCACTCCTATTTTGAACTCCCATTGAGGTCATTTTTGGCTTCAACAGGCTGCAAAGGGGGAACTGATGCTTTTGGAAGACTTCCGCGCAATTGGAGCGTCCCTCGCTTCCGCCCGACATCGTGCTTGTGGGGTTGAGGATGAAGTCTTAAGAAAAGAGGCGAGAGCGAGAGCTAAGCGAGAACGAGAGAGGGAAGCGGAAGCAAGTAGGAGTTCTCGGCAAGCCGCAAAAGCAATGAGGAAAAAAGCAAAAGTTTCGGATCGGAGAAATAAATACGGTGGGTGGACCCCCCCCCTATTTATATAAAATCGTGATCATAATGGCTATTCCCAAAAAGGCGGCGGGGGTACAGCCGTCACGCCCTAAGTCGGCGACGCCTCAGTTTCCCGCCCTAGTTGACAGCGACTGACCGGCAAATCTGATTAGCACAGGCATTTTGAGATGACATGTGACAAGCGAATCTAGCGGAAGCAGAAGTCACTCTCGCCGAGCGAGAACCAGATAACAAATAATAATGATAATAATGACAAGTTATAAGTTTGACTGATGAGAAAACAGCATGATACATTGGGGAATGGGAAGGTCAGGGGATAAGAAAGGATGAGACTTCACGAAATCAATAAGGTTCCCACCGCCATCGTCCTCGTTCTCGCTGCCTAGTCCTCGGTGGCACCTACGGGTTGAAATAGGACTATGAGACGGTGCATCCTAGGTTGATTCGGCGGGACTGGTCTCGGATCCGCGCGATACACCTTTCGAGAGAGGACTCGGCGGTAGGCCCACCTGGCCGATCCGTCTCGCCTACGAAGTAGTCTCGCCGCAGAGACATGGGCCTGCTCCCGCCGTACAAGCTTCGACAGGATGGCCGCAACCCTCTTCCCACGCCTTTTAGTGCTCCCAGCACCGGTCAAGATTTCCTCCATCTCGTCAGATGAAGGTAAGGTGGAGCTCTCGCCGTCCTCCCCCTCTCTGTCTTCATCGACATCTTCATCCTCTGTGTCAGCTCCCGACCGCGAGCCCCGATCCCCTGATAGAAGAGTTCCACGGTCATGGCGATAGCTAAGCAATAATCATGATAAGAATATCGCATACTTGCAGTATGGCGAGAACCGCCAGCCGGCGGCATGCGAGAAGGCCCAGCCCCCCCCCCCCCCCCCCCAGTTCCATAGAGGAGCTGGAGCGGCTTCCCTTTTCCCGGGGGGGGGGGAGATTTTATGCGTGGTGATCCCAGCTTGGCTAGAAGCAGGGGGGAGTTGTCCTCTCCCGCGGGATGGCTGGCATCCTGAGGAGCTACTGTAATGCCCCCACCTGTCACATGACATAGAACGGTGGGTCCGGTCGGGGCCCCATGCCATATATCACAGACAAGCGGAGGAATTACGTGTGGAAATCAAACTCTACACGTATCCTTAACTCATTCCATTCTAGCACAGCATTTTTATGTTAGCATGAACTCAAATCAGAATGTTCACCAATACATAAATACCACATTTATATATAACCAACACCAGGAATGTATACAACCCACACACCCTGGCCTTATGGCCTTACAAGTTCCTCTTTTACACATCAATAATTCCGTACATCGGCACGCAGGCCGGACACACATGAAATCCAAACATAACTCTTCGTATGGCCTTCAAGGGCCAATAGCAGCAAGCTAGACATTCCACTTATTCATTTCAAGCCGCGGCACCTGCAATGAGACATCCACCAAAAAGCGGCAAAACAAAGTAACGGTCAGCATTTGGCTGACCCATTATAACAACCCTACCCCCTACCCGGGGTAGTGGTTCCTTCCCTGTATACAGTGCTATCATCTATCATCAAGTATCATCAAGCATATATCATTTTCTTTATCCCGCTAGCAAACACATTACATCACAAACACTGGAATCCACCAGACGCTCCATGCACTCAGGGCACCTTCTTGGAGTACCGGAATCCACCAGTCATACACCGCTGATCAGAGATTTTAACTTGTTGGTTGACCGACCCTAGTCCACCAGTCTCGCAAGCTGGCAACATCCCGCCCAAACCACGCAGAGGTACAACCTCACAGCATCCAATAACAACCAGAGCAGATCGACCCACACCATGTGGTGTGGCAAGCCGGGTTTATCCAAGCTCCCCAGGCCTTACCACCAATCGACCCCCCTCCTATTCTGATCGACCCACCCATGTGGTGCAGCAAGCCGGGTTTTACTCGGCTCCCCAATCATTGCCACCAATCGATCACTACCTAACTAGATCAACCCACCCTAGTGGTGTAACAGGCCGGGTTTATCTCGAGCTCCCCAGGCATGCTACCAATTGATCATATCATAACCAGGAGCTTCATCAAAGCCTCCTCACATTCAGCAGCACATCCATACATTCAGCACAACAGAAATCCATTTGCATCTCATAAAATCCACGGAGTCTTCTCCGGTTTACCCATGAACATCACCAATCCAGACTACCAGTCCAGATGGGCTTCACACAGCATGCCTATGTCGTACTCCATATTTCCGGCTCTAAATGCAGACTCAACAAAGGAATCACTTCCGCAAATCCACCTCTTGGTGGAGGATTCCAAGCACATACATAAAGGAAGGACTTTGATGTCCAAGAAGAAGATCGTTACCCTTGAATATCGCTTCGGTGCCATGAAGTAGCCGGATGGAAATCACCGCCTCGGCTCTGCCTTCACGAATCCGCTCTCGGATCTTCGCTCCGCACTCCGCAGCTCCTCCAGCAGCTGGTAGACTCCTCCCTTCCCTCTTGCCTTAGGCCTTTCTTCTTCCCTTTCTTGGAATAACATGAAGAAGAAGAAGATGAAAAGAAGGGTTTAAATCCCCTTTTTCTCGGCCTTCACAATACCTGGACAGAGCCCAACCATTGGATCCAGGAAGAGGGAAACAAACGGCTCAGATTTGGCCAGAAAAGCTTGAACACGGCCTGACACGCCATGTGACACGCCCGTGTCACAGGCCGTGTCCCTCTAAGCGGCAGTCAACCGACTCAATAAAGCCAATACACGGCCGTGTGACACACCCGTGTCACATGTCGTGTCCACGAAACGCCCTCAGACACGCCCGTGTCTGAGGCCGTGTGCATCAACGAAAATAATCCCAAAACAACCCGAGACTTCACACGGCCTGGCACACGCCCGTGTTCCTGGCCGTGTGCACCTGGACACACCCGTGTCCCGCAAACACGCCCTAGCTCGAAACGTCGAGTTGAGTTCGACGACCACTGACACGCCCTGTGATACGCCCGTGTCACAGGCCGTGTCCTCACTCGACACTAGACGATCGTCGAGCAAAATTCGTCGACCTCACGACTCGACACAACCCAGGTATGACACGCCCTGGGACACGCCCGTGCCCCAGGCCGTGTCACCCATGCCTGATCCCAAAATTGCCCAAAATGACCCGATTGACTTCGGGGTGTTACAATCCTCCCCTCCTTCAAATAATTTTGTCCTCGAAATTTGACTCCAATCAGCCACAACATCCCAACTCTTACACCCCAAGCCTCCTCACAAACTAACAAACATACATCACAAACAAACATCCCTAACTTCCACTTGTGCACATTCAGCCACATAAGACCTCAAAACAAGACAGCATGATTTAGTTATCTCCTCACAATCACAAGTGCACCTATAAACATAGTTTACATCCACAACCATGGACAATTCAGCAAGTTAATCTTCAGTCATAGCATCGAAGTGCTTCACATCACACTTCACTTCCGCTCAACCTCCCGATTTTGAAATTCACGATTAAGAGACAAATTAAACACCCGAGGCTGAATTTCACCAACGGAGCTTTGCGGCTCTTGCACTTCCATAGCATGAAAGCGAGGTTGCGTCCGGGGTGCAGATGATTCGGCCACTGCTTTACCATTTTCTTCATATGGCGCACCTGTCTTTTTCTCACTCCCTGGAGGGACATTCCAACAAAATTTTGTGATGTGTCCTTGCTGCCCACATTTATAACATATACGTGTATCAACACCCCCTGGCCCATAAGTCGCCCCCGAAGAAATAGTCGACGGAGCTGATTCCGCCGGCCTAAATCTTTTCTTCTCCCGTCGTCGAAACTCCGATTGATCCAATTACGGCACTTTAAACTCTGACTTTTCCGCTGCCAGTCTCTTATTTGCTTGTACTCGCTTCATATCTTTCTCCAATGCGCGAGCTGTGTCGACCAACGCTTGGAAGCCTTGGCTCACCGAACTCGGAAGTGCCAACCTCAATTCATCCCGCAATCCTTCATAAAACCGATTTGTCTTTCGCGCTTCCTCCACAAAGGTAGATCCCGCATATCTCCCCAATCTCGTAAACTCATGCAGGTAGGTATCAATATCTCGCTCACCCTGCACCAAACGGAGAAACTCATTTTCCATCGCAATCCTCTGCTACACGGGCACATACTTGGCTAAAAATATTTGGGAGAATTCATCCATTGAAACCTCCATTAAACCTCTACCTGCCAAGTGATGCACTTCGATCTCATCCCACCACAATCTCGCATCTCCTTCCAACATAAAAGTGGCCAACGTCACTTTCTGCTCCTCTACCGTCCTGATTGCCGTTAGAATCCTTTTTACCCTTGCCAACCAATCTTCTGCCTGCGTTGGTGAAAGCGCTCCACCAAACGTAGGTGGATGAAAGTGCATAAAACGTGTCAATGAGTCGTCACTTGCTTGCGCTTCCACCACCACTGCAGCATGCTCTTGCCTTGCACCAGGCCTTGCCTGTCTAGTAGGTTGTGCTTGTAACACTTCAAGCACTGTCTCTGTCACCACCCGTATGGCTTCTGCCGAGGGAGGCATAGGCACTTCCACGGGTGTTGCACTCTCATCAGACCGCTGGGGCTCAGACGGCCCAACTCCATCCCTCGCCACCTATCAATGTACAGAACACCATTAATACGTCAAATCATAACGGTACTGCTACATTGACTACACACTCACGCACATCATGTGCATGACATACATTCCTAGTGGACATTCATGAGTTCAATGATGTTCTCTCCTCCCAAACAATCTAAACCTGGCTCTGATACCACTTTGTAACGCCCCCACCTGTCACATGACATATAACGGTGGGTCCGGCCGGGGCCCCATGCCATATATCACAGACAAGCGGAGGAATTACGTGTGGAAATCAAACTCTACACGTATCCTTAACTCATTCCATTCTAGCGCAGTATTTTTATGTTAGCATGAACTCAAATCAGAATGTCCACCAATACATAAATACCACATTTATATATAACCAACACCAGGAATGTATACAACCCACACACCCTGGCCTTATGGCCTTACAAGTTCCTCTTTTACACATCAATAATTTCGTACATCGGCATGCAGGCCGGCCACACATGAAATCCAAACATAACTCTTCGCATGGCCTTCAAGGGCCAAGAGCAGCAAGCTAGCCATTCCACTTATTCATTTCAAGCCGCGGCACCTGCAATGAGACATCCACCAAAAAGCGACAAAACAAAGTAACGGTCAGCATTTGGCTGACCCATTATAACGACCCTACCCCCTACCCGGGGTAGTGGTTCCTTCCCTGTATACAGTGCTATCATCTATCATCAAGTATCATCAAGCATATATAATTTTCTTTATCTCGCTAGCAAACACATTACATCACAAACGCTGGAATCCACCAGACGCTCCGTGCACTCAGGTCACCTTCTTGGCGTATCGGAATCCACCAGTCTTACACCGTTGATCAGAGATTTTAACTTGTTGGTTGACCGGCCCTAGTCCACCAGTCTCGCAAGCTGGCGACATCCCGCCCAAACCACTCAGAGGTACAACCTCACAGCATCCAATAACAACCAGAGCAGATCGACCCACACCATGTGGTGTGGCAAGCCGGGTTTATCCAAGCTCCCCAGGCCTTACCACCAATCGACCCCCCTCCTATTCCGATCGACCCACCCATGTGGTGCAGCAAGCCGGGTTTAACTCGGCTCCTCAAGCATTGCCACCAATCAATCACTACCTAACTAGATCAACCCACCCTAGTGGTGTAACAGGCCGGGTTTATCTCGAGCTCCCCAGGCGTGCTACCAATTGATCATATCATAACCAGGAGCTTCATCAAAGCCTCCTCACATTCAGCAGCACATCCATACATTCAGCACAACAGAAATCCATTTGCATCTCATCAAATCCACGGAGTCATCTCCAGTTTACCCATGAACATCACCAATCCAGACTACCAGTCCAGATGGGCTTCACACAGCATGCTTATGCCGTACTCCATATTTCCGGCTCTAAATGCAGACTCAACAAAGGAATCACTTCCGCAAATCCACCTCTTGGTGTGTTGAAGTTGGTGACCGGGCGGTCTGGCGGTTTGTCTTGGCGGGTTGCAGACCGCGCGGTCTGGCGGTTTGTCTCAGTCGGCTTGGAGACCGGGCGGTCTGGCGGTCTACCCTGGCAGTCTCTCTTCCTCTCTGGTGGTAGCCGTGCGGTTAGCCCTGCTGTATAACCGCGCGGCTTGTGCGGTTTGTTTTGTATAGTCCGCTTGTCCTGTAAATTATAGTCCCACATCTCTTATTTGTATTCTCTCATCTCTCCTCCATTCTATATAAAGGAGGGCATACCTTTGTAATAGATATCTTTTTTGGATAATAAAATTTCAATTATTCAAAAGTTTATTCGCTTGTTCTCTACTTTTCGCTTCTTGTCTCTACTTTCTAACATGGTATCAGAGCACACGGTCATTTCCTCCTGATTCTGTGCGCCCTCTGTTGTTCGCGACCTGTTTTCCGCGTTCTGCGACTTGATTCGCGGCTTGCCCTCTCTTCTATCCGCACGGCTTGTTTCTATCCGCGCGGCTTGTTTCTGTCCGCCGCGCTGTTCGCGCGGCTTGCTTCTTCTTGGTTCTCTTCTCCTACTACTCTTTGTCGCAGCGACCTGTTTCGTTGTCGCCGCGCTCCTTGTTCTTTCTTGCCTCTCTGACTTCCTCGTCGTTGCGGTCTGTCTCTGTCCGCGTGTCTTGTCTCTATACTCGCGGTTTGCTGCTGTGATCTGCCTGACTGTGCGGGTTGTTCCTTTTTCACCCGCATCTTGGTCGCGGTCACCTGCTCTTCTCTTCTCTTCTGTTCGCTCGGTCTTCTCAGTCTGCGCGACCTCTTCCCCGCTGGACCTTTGCCTGCTTTTTCGCCGCTTTCTTCTTGTTGCCTTCTACCCGCTCCTGCTTGCTAGTCGCCTCGGCCTCATCTTTGGCCGTGTGACTTGTTCTCCTCTGTTCGCCCGACTTTTTCAGGTCGTGCGACTTCTTTCCCTCTGCTTTGCTCGGCTTCTTGGAAGCGGCCTTTCTAGCCGCCCGACCTATTTTCTGGTCGCCCGGCTTGGTGCTCTATTCTCTTCTCGCGGCTTGTTCTTCTCGTCGCGGTTTGCTACTCTCTTGCTTCCATGGCTTTCCTCTCCTCCAGCATGTCCGCCTCCGTGGTCACCTCTTCTGGTAGTGCTCATGTTGTGACTCGCGGAAGATGGCTCATCGACTCTGGTGCAACAAGTCATATGACAGGCAACCCTCAATGTTTCTCTCTTCTTGACACACAGGCTCAGTTGCCCCCGGTCATTGTCGCTGATGGATCTCCCTCCCCGGTCCATGGGACGGGCATGGTTCAAGTCACTCCATCTCTCTGCTTGGCTGATACCCTCTATGTGCCCAAGTTTCCGTGCAATTTATTATCGGTTACTTCTTTATGCAAGCAACTACGGTGTTCTGTCACATTCACCCCTACCTCTTGTGCTTTTCAGGATCCGGACTCCCAACGGACGATTGCTACCGGGACTGAGAGTGGTGGCCTCTACTTCCTCGACAACGTTTCTGCTCTATCCGTCTTCTCCTCCTCCTCTACAGATCTTCTCCAATGGCATCTTCGCCTTGGACATGCTCCTCCCCGCATTCTACGACAGCTCCTGCCGCACCTCCCTCCTCATCATCCTCCTCTAAACTGTGATGCATGTCAACTTGGCAAACATCACCGCTCCTCCTTCCCACCAACGCAAAGTCGGGGCTCTTCCCATCCGTTCGACCTCGTTCACTCTGACATATGGGGTCCCGCTCCTACCCTCACCATCGGTCGGGGCAGTTCCTATTTTGTCACCTTCATTGATGATTTCTCTCGGTCTACGTGGGTATATCTTCTTAAAGATCGCTCTGAGTTGTTCTCTGTTTGGACCTCCTTTTATTCGATGGTTAAAACTCAGTTTGCTACGTCTATTAAAATCCTTCGTTCTGACAATGCTAAGGAGTATCTTAGTCATGACTTCTCCTCCTTTTGCACTCACCATGGTGTTATTCGTCAAACCAGCTGTGTCTACACTTCCCAACAAAATGGGGTGGCGGAACGCAAAAACCGTCACCTCCTTGATGTCGCTCGCACTATGATGAATCAAATGCATGTTCCTCGCTCCTATTGGGGCTATGCTGTCCTTCTCTCCTGCTATCTCATCAATCGCCTTCCCTCCATCATTCTCCACGGTGCTACCCCCTTCTCCATTCTTTATCCGGACAAGGATCCCTTTCCTCTTCCTCTACACATCTTTGGGTGCACCGCTTTTGTGCACTCTCCCGCTGCCACCCGTGATAAATGTTGGGTACATTGGTCAAATGTACCTGATTTGAAGAAGCCTCACCTAACTCAATGATATACATCAGAATGTATTTGATGTTTGTTTGAGTTACTTGTGCAGGTTAGGAATACACTGGACTGAAGCTAAAAATTCTAAGTCCATGTGTCGACACCCAGAGGGCAAGTGTCGACACTTGAGAAAGCTTGTGTCTGATGATTTTTCTTGCTAACAAGTAATAATTCAATGTGATTTCATTCTACATTCTAATACAATTATGTAGATGGACTTAACTAGATTGAATTAGCATTCAGGCAAGCGCACCTATCAATCGTAATATATGAGAAATCTACATCTCGTGTCGTATTCCACAGGGTCGTTTCAACTATTCGTACTCACCCTCCCTTTATTTTCATACCTCTAAACAAAAGTGATATTTAAACTACATTATCCTAACTATGACCAATTGGATAATTCAATGTTGGAGAAATAAAAATGATAGAACATGAAGCTTTCAAATAATTACATGAACAATTTTATTTACTAGTTCAATTCTAAGAAATCATGATATGAAAATACTATTAAATTTGTGCAATGTAAAGGTAAATTTTTCATCAAAATTCTCTCTCGAGCAATTCCAAATCTAAACCTAAGATAGTAAATTTTCTCTCGAACAATTCACAACACTCAAGTTCGCATTAATCAGAATACCTTTATTACTACATAAATTCATGAATATTATTTCTAAGTTAACATGAATTCTTTTATCCGTGTTCTAATTTTCCAAACAAAATATCTCTCGATCATAGAGTTTGAAATACAAAGTGAATTATCATCACAATATGAACATACTAAATTCATTGCAAATAACCAATTTCTCAATCTAGCCAATTGCAAATTTTGTAAAATAAATAAGTAATTCAAAGGGATGATTAAACTCTTAGTTTGATTACATAAACACAAATAAAATGCTACAAATATAACATGAACAAAGTGATACATGATTACTAAAATGTTCAAAGCAAAATTCATGTAAATCAAAACATAAATTGAAGATGGATCATCAAGAAAAATAAAGGATTTAAGGGATTAATGATTGAATAAAAAATACATAAGAATACCCTTCAATCCTCCTTTTCTTGAATGCTCCTCTTCGGCCTCCAGCAGTTCTCCAATGCAGAAATGATCCAAAAGTCCCAAATAAATTTTTCTACAGGAATTTTATAGTTCCCTTGCAAACAGGTCGGACACGGGGTCGCACACGGCCGTGTGCCAGGCCGTGTGGACGGTTCCTAGGTGGTTCCTGGACGGTTCCCCACGAAAAGGCGTGTCTGGTAGTGGGCCGTGTCAGATGACACGGGTATCGACACGGCCGTGTGTGCGGCCGTGTCCCTCAGACACGGGTTGATCAGCAGTCGTGTGCAAAGATGACACGGGTATGCACACGCCCGTGTGCGATACCCGTGTGAGGCTCCTCTGTCTGCGCCCAAATTCTTCAGTTCCAGGTACCTAGGACACGGGTAGGCACACGGCCGTGTGCCTGGCCGTGTGCACCAAATTTCTGTCCTGTCATCGGCCATGTGGACTCCGTGAACTCCTCTGTTTGCTCCGAAACTTTTAGGTCCATTGGTTGGCATTACCTGCAATAGAAAAATAATAGACTCAGTAAATGGTTTAAAGCAAGAACTGACAAGGACTTCTAAATACGCTCTTCTATCTATGATACGACAATTTCTTTGATATTATCATGAGATCAACATCAAAAGGGGCAGGAAATGGTAGATATGATTACAATTATGATAGTAAAAAGCCTATCATAATCGTACTCATCAAATACCCCCAGACTTAGATGTTTGCTTGTCCCTAAGCAAACTAATTCAAACACCTGGGTTACCATTAAATAATTTTGCCTCCGCACATTGGTTGCTATGAATTTAATAGAACTTTGATGATGTAATTGCATAGGAAATAATTTAGCAGACTTTTCTAAATATATATTTATCTTAAAATTCCTCTAGTATATCATTTTAACTATCTTTCACTCGCTTTTAGAAATAAAGGTATAGTCATCTTTAACAAATATGAGGAGAAAATAACAATCTCTATAAAATACGTATTAGCATTTCAAAACTTATAAGTACTCTTACTGATAATCATGAGCTTACCCTTTTTACACCCTCATCACAGCATAATTTAGAATTAGTAAGGTTGGATCCTTAGGACTTGAATTTTGGTGTAGCCTTTTTGGCTTAGGATAGAAGATTAAAGGTGAGGTAATCAAGGATAATTTTTATGAATTTTTCACACCTAAATCTTGATTGAGCCTTATGTTGGAAAATACCTTAACATATTTCAATTTTATGTAAACACCCCCAGACTTTGCAATTTGTATATTTCCCACATTTTGAAGGGCACTCTATTTTTTTATATACATTTTTCTTTTTAACCAAGGGACCATAGTAGGGATCATTCCAAGTGGGTGCAAGTATACACGCACTCAGGCCACATATCACTATGTCTTTTTTTTTTGGGTTCAAAGTAGGGATCATTCCAAGTGGGTGCAAGTATACACGCACTCAGGCCACATATCACAATGAACAAATCATTTCAAGCAGGCATCAATGATAGGTGTGCTAATAGGTAGGGATTTGGCCTTGGTGGATTTTAATAGTAGAGCATCAAAAGGATGGGGATTAAGTTCAAATGGGGTGTGCAAGGGTATCATGTTAAAGGTGTTGGGATAACAAGGCTCAAGCTATCCAATAGGAGGCCTAAGTCATTTCCGCCCTTACTAATTAACTTATGTAATGTTTTGAGGAATGCTAGAGGGTGAGTCCTAGACATCAATAGGGAGTAATTTTTAATTTTAAAACTCTAATACCAAATTATAAAAATGTTACACTCATCGACTCATTTTATTATAGATAAATATATTTTCTAAAATAGAGTGTTGGATAGTTACTAATATAGAGGAGTAATCTTAAAATTAAATTATATAAAGAAAATTAAGCTAAAGAAAAAAAATTTCTATGCTTAATTACGAAATCAACAAAGTTGAATACTCTATGAGTCTACATCAATTCATTTTAATCAGTGTGCGAAGGTAAATTAAATATTTATACTCCCACATGAATGAATAATGAGAGCTTAAAAGGTCAAACAAAAAAATTTTTAAAGGTTGGTATAATAACTTGAGTATTATGATAAGCAGGTTAGAATTAATTGTAACCACATGAATAACCATTCTACCCCCAGACTTAAGATTTGCAATGTCCTCAGTGCAATGTAAAAAGCGGACATAGAGTGATTTCATGATGATATATAAAAAAAAAACTGCTATCATAATAAGTAGAAGAGCACAGAAAAGAAACAGGAGCTGTAATAGACTGCACTGATATAATAGTCGACAGAACAGAATACACTGATATAAAAAAAAAATTTTACAAGATATGATACATGAAGATAGATAGCACTATAACGATACATATCAGAAGTACTCATGGTGGCCGGTCGGATCATCCGGGAAGGAAGGCGGTGCTGGAGCTGGCGGCTGGCGAGGGGGGATCCCAAGGTGGTCTCTAATCTGATGAAGGAGATCCTTAATTTCCTGATGTTCCTCCTTAATTTCCTGAAAGCGTGGCGAGAGCTCGGTGTCGAAAAACTGTCGGAACTCGCGCGAGTATCGTGACTGAGGTGGAGGAGGTGCAGTAGACGACTCGCCATGAGCGTAGGTGGAACGGGGTGGAGGCACCAATGGTTCGTCGAGGTCAGGATCTATCTCATCATCACTGTCGGCCTGTACATGCGGTCCTCGTCGAGCAATAGAATATATAACCCCTCCCCGGCCCTGACGGGCGGTGACGAGGCGGAGGGCGCGAAGACTAGCCATCGTGATAGGCACGGTCTTTGCTACCACTGTCATCTGGGGGAGGGCTAAAAAGATGCCCATATTCTTCACGAGGCGCGTAATATAGGGGGCTACGCAAATAGACCCTATACGAGGGGTGTCAGCCTGGTGAAGAATGAACTGGGCTAGAAGGTAACCGAGATGTAGAGGATATCGTGAAGTCATGCTGTATAGGTATAACAGATCCTGCCTACTAACAACTCCGGAGCTTTCGCCCCGGCCGCTCAACGTGTGGCTGAGTAGATGGTGGACGTAGTGGAGGGCGGGGGAAATCAATTTGGATGCCTTAGATCTCTTGGCCTCGTAGGCGCCAGTGTCGAAAGAAATCTGGCGCCAAATACCACCGGCCATATCGCGGTTGGGGAGCTCAAAGTGGAGTTCGGGGTAGGCGGCACTAAAAAGGAACGACTCCTCATACACCCCTAAATATTGGGTGAATTGGAGCATGGTGAGTGTGTAAAATGTGCCACCCACTCGAAATGAAACAATCCCCTCGGGCGCGTGCGGTGCGTCGATGAAATTTGGCCTAAAGCTGGAATAAAATGACGACAGGAACTCTAAGGTGAGTTCCCTAAAGCCTAATTCCTCTATGGCAAAAAATTGAATCCACCCTATTACGGAAATCAGCCCCCTGACATCTCCAGCTAAGTTTATCTCCTCAAGTACGCTCCAATCTATCATGCGTATGTCTTGAAATTTTTTGGATTGCAAGCGATTGTAGCGGGCGGTATGCGATGCATCAGTGAAAATTAGCGGAGTAGCGGCATCCCGCCTCTCCGTGGAGACTTGTAATTCCGGTCGGCGACGGCGACCACCACTTCTTCCGGAAGACATTACGTAGATGGGGAGAATACGAGTGAAGGGGGCTAGAATTGGAGAAAGAGGGGCCTTTGGGGATCTGGCCACGGGATGAATGGTGCTGGGAGAGGGTTTGGAGTGAGCAAGGAAGAAAACCACACGGCCCCTATTTATACTTGCTGAACACGGGTTCGCACACGGGCGTGTGCGAGCCCGTGTTAGGGAATCTTTAACCTCGTGGAACACGGGGTGCGTCGGTCCGTGTAAAGTAATGGAACACGGGTGCGCACACGGCCGTGTGTGCACCCGTGTTAGGGGATCCAATGCCTCGTGGAACACGGGCCTGCCTCGGTCCGTGTAGTCAAATCGGCTGGGGCCAGTGCGTCAGGTGGACACGGGAGATAACACGGCCGTGTGTCTACCCGTGTCGCAGCTGGCACGGCACGCGAACACGGGTAAGTATGAGACACGGGCGTGTGTAATCAGACACGCCCGTGTTCGATGTCTCGACACATCGGTCTCGACGATCGTCGAGACCAATGCACACGGCTCTGAACACGGGTTGGTGCCAACCCGTGTTGTGCTCGGGATGAAAACGCCCTTATGCCGAATTAATTCCACACGGCTGGGCCTGAGCCTGTGTCGTGTACACGGCCACGCACACGGCCGTGTGTGTAGCCGTGTGCCACTCCAGAAAATTTTTTTTCCCAGAAAAATGTTCTTTTTTCTTTTTCTCATGAAAATTTGATGGAAAATTTTTTTCATTAACATTTTTTTTTCTTTAATTTTTCATTACAACTAATTAGACTTATATTAAAACAGGAATACTTAAAAACAACTACTATACTTAAAATTAAATTAGTCAAGACGGAGGCAGGTTTCTAAACGAGGGAAGTCCATAGGGAGTTCACCATAATAGGGTTTAAGTCGGTGACCATTAACCTTAAAATCTCCCTTCTCGGGGTGAGTTAACTCGACGGTACCGTAGGGAAAGACTTCTTTAACTTTGAAGGGTCCGGACCACTTAGACCTTAACTTCCCTGGGAATAATCGTAATCTGGAGTTATAAAGGAGGACTTGGTCACCTTTTTGGAATACCTTGGGTTGACGAAGGTGACGGTCATGAAATAGTTTGGTTTTATCCTTATAAATCCTGGAGTTCTCGTAGGCCATAGTTCTCCACTCATCTAATTCGTTAAGTTGAAGTTTACGCTTCTCTCCTATAGAATTAGTGTCAAAATTTAAGGAGCGTATTGCCCAATACGATTTGTGTTCTAATTCTATAGGTAGGTGGCAAGATTTACCATAGACTAATCTAAAGGGGGTGGTCCCTATAGGTGTTTTGTAGGCGGTCCTATAAGCCCATAAACAGTCGTTAAGTTTCCTAGACCACTGCTTCCTATTCCCTTCTATAGATTTTTCTAAGATTCTCTTAAGCTCTCTATTGGAAACTTCAACTTGTCCACTAGTTTGAGGATGATACGGAGTGGCTATCCTATGTGTAACTCCATATTTTTCTAATACTTTGTCTAGTTGTAGATTACAAAAATGTGAACCCCTATCGCTAATAAGTGCACGTGGTGTGCCAAATCGTGCGAATAAGGATTTCAAAAATCTAATTACAACCCTACTATCATTAGTAGGCAGAGCTTGCGCTTCAACCCACCTTGATACGTAATCTACAGCTACCAAAATATATTTATTCCCAAAAGAAACTGGGAATGGTCCCATAAAATCTATACCCCACACATCGAATACTTCACATTCAAGGATAAATTTTTGAGGCATTTCATGTAATTTAGAAATATTACCTGCTTTTTGGCAAGAATCACATGAAAGCACATACCTTTGAGCATCCCTGAATAGAAGGGGCCAATAAAAACCGGAATCAAGAACCTTTTTAGCGGAGCGATTCGCTCCATAGTGACCACCAGCAGGACCTGAATGACACTGCTCCAAAATCTTCCAACCTTCCTCCGCTGATACACACCTTCTTATAACAGAATCTGCACATATCCGAAAAAGAAAAGGGTCCTCCCAAAAGTAATATTTCAAGTCAGAGAAAAATTTCTTTTTCTGCTGATATGAAAAGTCTTTTGGAAGGACCTTAGCCACAAGATAGTTTGCATAATCTGCAAACCATGGATAATCAAGTTGTATATTGGTAGATATGGCAAATAATGATTCCTCAGGAAATGTATCAGAAATTTCAGACTCATCTAACATTGATCGTAGTGGGTTTTCTAAACGTGAAAGATGATCTGCCGCTAAGTTTTCCGCTCCTCGTTTATCCCTAATTTCTAGATCAAATTCTTGTAGAAGAAGAACCCATCGGATTAAACGAGGCTTTGCTTCCGCTTTGGCTAGCAAATATCTAAGTGCAGAGTGATCCGTATAAACTACCACTTTGGATAATGTTAAATATGTTCTAAATTTATCAAAGGCAAATACCACTGCTAAGAGTTCTTTTTCAGTAGTTGTATAATTCTCCTGTGCATTATTAAGTGTTTTACTAGCATAATATATTGGGTGAAAATGTTTGTTTCGGCGTTGTCCTAAAACAGCCCCTACCGCAAAACTACTAGCGTCACACATGATCTCAAATGGTTGACTAAAGTCAGGTGCGATCATAATAGGAGAATTAATTAATTTTTCTTTTAAGAACTCAAAGGCGTGTAGACACTCTTGTTCAAAAATAAAAGGTGTGTCCTTTTCTAAAAGCCTTGTAAGTGGTTTAGCTATTTTAGAGAAATCTTTAATAAAACGGCGGTAAAATCCCGCGTGTCCTAAGAAACTTCTCACTGCCTTTACGGAGGTTGGTGGTGGCAATTTTTCTATGGTCTCTATCTTTGCTTTATCTACTTGAATTCCTTGGCTTGAAATTTTATGGCCAAGTACTAACCCTTCTTGTACCATGAAATGACACTTCTCCCAACTAAGCGCTAGGTTCGTCTCCTCACACCTCCTAAGAACTTTCTCTAAATTATTTAAACACAACTCAAAAGAGTCGCCAAAAACCGAAAAATCATCCATGAACACTTCCATGATATCTTCAACATACTCGTTAAAGATGGCTAGCATGCACCTTTGAAATGTGGCGGGCGCATTACATAACCCGAAAGGCATACGTCTATAGGCAAAGGTACCAAATGGGCAAGTAAATGTTGTTTTCTCTTGGTCTTCTGGTGCTATAGGAATTTGAAAGTATCCAGAAAGTCCATCTAGAAAACAATAGTAAGAGTGTCCTGATAAGCGTTCTAATATCTGGTCGATGAAGGGAAGAGGGAAATGGTCTTTCCTAGTGGCATCGTTTAATTTCCTATAGTCTATACAGACACGCCAACCTGTTACTGTTCGCGTTGGAATTAATTCATTTTTATCATTTGCCACTACGGTCAGGCCACCCTTCTTAGGAACTACTTGGACAGGACTAACCCATGAACTATCCGAAATAGGATATATAATACCAGCATCTAATAACTTTACAATTTCAGCCTTAACTACCTCTTTCATATTAGGATTTAGCCTACGTTGCGGTTGAATAGACGACTTATAGTTTTCTTCCAAAAGAATTTTATGGTGCAAAAACTAGGATTAATACCCTTTATATCAGATATTTGCCACGCTATTGCACCTTTACATTTCTTCAATACGGTTATCAATTTTTCTTTTTCAAGTTTGGAAAGATTTGAAGATATGATAACTGGGTACGAAGAATTTGTTCCTAAGAATGCATACTCAAGATGATCCGGTAATTTTTTTAATTCTACTATTGGTGGATCCTTAGCATTATTCTTAAGAATTTCATGATCTCCTTCAGTAATTAAACTATATTCCGTTGTTCTATTCATCGCAACACAATTTTCTAGAAAAAATAAATGTTCAATAATGTCATCATTTTTATCATCTTCTAGATAATTGTTAGTTATGCAAATTTCTAAAGGATCTTTAAATAAAAATTAGAATTTATAGAAGACATAAAATCATCAATATCATGAGAAAAATAGCAATAATCATCGTTTTCTAAAGATTGTTTCATAGTTTTGCCAATTTGAAAAGTGACTTCATCTTCTCCTACTCGCAATACTAATTTACCATCAAAAACATCAATAAGTGCTCTAGATGTAGCTAGAAATGGACGACCTAGTATGAGTGGTACTTCGATATTTTCATCCATGTCTAAAATAACAAAATCAGCAGGAAATATAAATTTATCTACCTTAACTAATACATCTTCCACTATTCCTCTAGGATACTTAACCGATCGATCTGCTAATTGAATACTCATTCTTGTTGGGCTAAGTTCTCCTAGGCCTAGTTTCAGATATAAATTATAAGGCATTAAATTTATACTTGCTCCTAGATCTGCTAAAGCCTTATTTACTTGTAAATCACCGATTAAGCATGGAATTGAAAATGAACCGGGATCCTTAAGTTTTTGTGGCAATTTATTTTGCAAAATAGCAGAACATTCTTCACTTAATGTTACTAATGATAATTCTTCTATTTTCTTTTTATTAGAAATCAAATCCTTAAGAAATTTTGCATATTTAGGCATTTGAATAATTTCAGAAAAAGGTAAATTAACATGTAATTGCTTAAACATAGATAAAAATTTACCATACTGCGCATCCATGCGCTCCTTGCTATGCTTTGCTGGGTATGGTAATGCTGGTTGGTACTCCATCGGTTGTACATTCATGTCGCTTGGTCCTTCGCCGCTAGACTCCATTTTGGGTGCTTCTTTTGCAGGCCTTGGGTCTTGTAACTCCTTTCCGCTCCTCAATTGAACGGCTTTTGCATGCTCCCTTGGATTTATCTCTGTATTCCCTGGAAGTGTTCCTTGCTGCCTTTCAGAAACCATCCTTGCAAGCTGACCAATTTGATTTTCCAAGTTCCGAATTGAACCCTCTTGATTTCGGAAGGCTACATCGGTAGTTTGCATAAATTTGGTAAGCACATCTTCCAATGTAGGCTTCCTTGGTTCCAACTGTGGTTGTTGTCCAAACATGGGCTGCTTCCCTTGATTTCCTTGTCCTCCCCAAGAGAAATTGGGGTGGTTTCGCCATCCAGGATTATATGTAGAGCTATATGGGTTGTTGGCTTGATTGAAAGGTGGCCTAATATTGTTACCCATATAGTCAACATGCTCTTGAACTTGCGGTTCACATCCAGGCATTCCAGTGCATGAAGGGTCCCATTGTTGTGGTGCCATGGAAGGTGATGCTAAGGCAAGGTTGTCCATCTTTTGGTGAAGTTTCTCCACTTGAATTGCTAAGGCGGTGACGGCATCTACTTCATAAATTCCTGCGGGCTTGCTAGGCTTATGTCTTACGGTAGTCCATTGGTAATTGTTCATTGCCATGTCCTCTATCAACTGCTGAGCCGCTTCAGGTGTCTTGTTGTTCAAAGTTCCTCCACTAGCCGCATCAATCATTTGTTTGGTGGCTGGATTTAGACCATTATAGAAGGTCTGAATCTGAAGCCATGAAGGTAGAGCATGGTGGGGGCATCTCCTTAACAACTCCTTGAATCGTTCCCATGTGTCGTACAACGATTCAGACTCCAATTGAATGTATGTAGAGATGTCATTCCTTAACTTCGCAGTCTTTGCAGGTGGAAAATACTTCATTAGAAATTTCTCAACCATCATGTCCCAAGTAGTGATCGACCCTCTAGGTAAGGAATTCAACCACTGCTTCGCCTTATGCCTTAAAGAAAATGGGAACAATCTCAATCGAATGGCGTCGTTGGAAACACCATTGATCTTAAATGTGTCACATATCTCTAAGAATCCGGCCAAGTGAGTGTTAGGATCCTCATCTTGCAAGCCATCATACTGAACATACTGTTGCACCATCTGTATTACACTAGGCTTCAATTCAAAATTGTTGGTAGCTATCGGTGGTCTAACGATGCTCGACCCGGTTCCTTGGAGATTAGGTCTAGCAAAGTCAGACATGGTTTGCTCATTTTGGTTGGCCATAGTATCTAAGTTTTCAAGATGATTCTCTCCTTGGTTTACTGTCTCCTCTTCTGATAGTCCGTTTGAAATATCTGTGGTATTAATTCCCACGTCCCTTAAGTTAGTGTTATGGAGAATTCGTTCTGGGTCAGGATGAAATGGTACTAGCCCAGAATTTTTGCCCCTGGTCATAGACTAACAGACTACAAAAAAAAAATATTACGCAAAATAATTATTCAAATTCTAATTTACAACTATATAAATAAAAATTGGTAGATCAATAAAGATTAGGATTTCAAAATATTGAAAACGATCCCCGGCAACGGCGCCAAAAACTTGATGATTTTTCTTGCTAACAAGTAATAATTCAATGTGATTTCATTCTACATTCTAATACAATTATGTAGATGGACTTAACTAGATTGAATTAGCATTCAGGCAAGCGCACCTATCAATCGTAATATATGAGAAATCTACATCTCGTGTCGTATTCCACAGGGTCGTTTCAACTATTCGTACTCACCCTCCCTTTATTTTCATACCTCTAAACAAAAGTGATATTTAAACTACATTATCCTAACTATGACCAATTGGATAATTCAATATTGGAGAAATAAAAATGATAGAACATGAAGCTTTCAAATAATTACATGAACAATTTTATTTACTAGTTCAATTCTAAGAAATCATGATATGAAAATACTATTAAATTTGTGCAATGTAAAGGTAATTTTTCATCAAAATTCTCTCTCGAGCAATTCCAAATCTAAACCTAAGATAGTAAATTTTCTCTCGAACAATTCACAACACTCAAGTTCGCATTAATCAGAATACCTTTATTACTACATAAATTCATGAATATTATTTCTAAGTTAACATGAATTCTTTTATCCGTGTTCTAATTTTCCAAACAAAATATCTCTCGATCATAGAGTTTGAAATACAAAGTGAATTATCATCACAATATGAACATACTAAATTCATTGCAAATAACCAATTTCTCAATCTAGCCAATTGCAAATTTTGTAAAATAAATAAGTAATTCAAAGGGATGATTAAACTCTTAGTTTGATTACATAAACACAAATAAAATGCTACAAATATAACATGAAACAAAGTGATACATGATTACTAAAATGTTCAAAGCAAAATTCATGTAAATCAAAACATAAATTGAAGATGGATCATCAAGAAAAATAAAGGATTTAAGGGATTAATGATTGAATAAAAAAATACATAAGAATACCCTTCAATCCTCCTTTTCTTGAATGCTCCTCTTCGGCCTCCAGCAGTTCTCCAATGCAGAAATGATCCAAAAGTCCCAAATAAATTTTTCTACAGGAATTTTATAGTTCCCTTGCAAACAGGTCGGACACGGGGTCGCACACGGCCGCTGTGCCAGGCCGTGTGGACGGTTCCTAGGTGGTTCCTGGACGGTTCCCCACGAAAAGGCGTGTCTGGTAGTGGGCCGTGTCAGATGACACGGGTATCGACACGGCCGTGTGTGCGGCCGTGTCCCTCAGACACGGGTTGATCAGCAGTCGTGTGCAAAGATGACACGGGTATGCACACGCCCGTGTGCGATACCCGTGTGAGGCTCCTCTGTCTGCGCCCAAATTCTTCAGTTCCAGGTACCTAGGACACGGGTAGGCACACGGCCGTGTGCCTGGCCGTGTGCACCAAATTTCTGTCCTGTCATCGGCCATGTGGACTCCGTGAACTCCTCTGTTTGCTCCGAAACTTTTAGGTCCATTGGTTGGCATACCTGCAATAGAAAAATAATAGACTCAGTAAATGGTTTAAAGCAAGAACTGACAAGGACTTCTAAATACGCTCTTCTATCTATGATACGACAATTTCTTTGATATTATCATGAGATCAACATCAAAAGGGGCAGGAAATGGTAGATATGATTACAATTATGATAGTAAAAAGCCTATCATAATCGTACTCATCAGTGTCGACACCCAGACATGCAGTGTCGACACTTGGAGTCATTGTGTCGACACCTGGGAAGAAGAGTCGACACCAGTCAGAAAGTGTCGACACTTGGAGCTGTGTCGACACTCAGTGCAGAAGGATGCAGAAAAGCTGTGACGACACTTAGCAGAAGTGTCGACACCTAGAAGAGCTGAGTCAACATCAGAAAGTGTCGACACTTGGAGTTGTGTCGACACCCAGCAAAATTCTGCAGAGACTAAGTACAAGTGTCGACACTCAACACAATGTGTCGACACTCAATCAGCAGAGTCAACATATGAAGAATGTGTCGACACTCAGCACAATGTGTCGACACACACTCAAAGAAGTCAACACTTGAAGAATGTGTCGACACTCAGCACAATGTGTCGACACATAACCAGAAGACTCTACACTTGAAGAAAGTGTCGACACAAGGAGCTGTGTCGACACTTAGCAAAGAACAGAAAAGTTTACAAAATATTCTAAGTACAAGTGTCGACACTAAGGGAATGTGTCGACACTCAGCTGAAGAATCAAGAATGAAGACTTGTGTCGACACCAAGAAGCAGTGTCGACACTTGACAGTTTCAACACATGAAGATGTGTCGACACAAAGGAGATGTGTCGACACTTAGAAGAATACAGTTAAAGAATGAAGTACAAGTACTTGTGTCGACACTCAATTTCAGTGTCGACACATGCAGAAGAAACTGTGTCGAGACATACAAGGAATTGTGTCGACACCTTGTAGACTTGTGTCGACACTTACACAACATGTGTCGACACTTGGTCTATAAGTGTCGACACTTAAGAACAGAAAGTCTCGACACTATCTGACAGTTAGTGAGATTTCAAGAAGTGACTGGTTGACATGACAGCTGCCAATCCAGCCGGTCTACAGCAACTGTCAGAGAAGTCAAAAGTCTGTTATAAACCGGATCAGCCGGTTACCATGAAGGAAGGCCTATAAATAGGCACCCACAGTTTACAGAAAGTTGTTGTTGTTCACAATCATTACAAGGTGTGATAATAAGTTGATCAGACTAAATCAAGAAGTGATACACAGAGGATCAACACAAGAAGATCAGGCAGTCCAACTGCAGATCTAAGTAGTTGGAGAGAGAGAGCTCCAACCAAGGATTCAGTCTTTGGAACTAAGGCTGAGAAGAACAATTCAGAGTCATCTGGATTTCAAGAAGCAGAGATCAAGGATCAACTGCAGAAGATTCAGACTAATTCAGTTCTACTCAAGAAGCTTTGAAGAAAGCTAAGTCAGTTTGGATCAAGCTGAGTTCTTCCAAGAACTCTTCAAGAAACTCTCAACTCCTCTCATCCTTTCTGAGTTGTAGAGTTAGCATTTGTAATTTCTATTTTAAACTTGTAAGATCCATTGGATCTGAGTGATTGTAAGCCTATTTTATAAAGGCTGAGGGTAGGGCTTGGTGCCTGAGTGTAGGAGTTGAAGAACTCTGAGTGTAGGCCTTTAATTGGCTGAGTGTAGGCCTGGGTGGCTGAGTGTAGGCCTTTTGGCTGAGTGTAAGGCTTTGGGCCTGAGGTAGGAACCTAGTTTGGTTCTGAGTTAGTGGAGAAGTTTGGCCGAATCTAGTACACTGCTAGATAGGCGAAGGGGGAAAGTGGATGTACCCAAAGATTGGGGAACCACTATAAAATCTTGTGTATTCTGTGCTGTGATTGTACTGTGTTGAGAATTGCTGTGTGCTGTGATAACTTATTCAGAAATCTGTGTTATAAACTGTTGACTGCCAACAAAGAATTAAAAAAGGATTAGGTCACCTATTCACCCCCCCCCCCCTCTAGGTGTTTAGGTACCATATCTTTCAAGTGGTATCAGAGCCAGGTTCCTCAAAATCAGGACTAACTGTCTGAGGAGATCCAGTTTGGCAGATTCAGTATAAGTCAGGAAACAGGAAACAGTTTCAAGAAAATCAAGAACATGGGTTCTTCAGAGAATCATAAGGAGTTGGGTTCAATGAAACTACCTATATGCAGAAAAGAGATCTTTGGGATCTGGAAAGAGAGGGTTAGGCTTTTTATGGAAGCCTCTGACCCTAGGATATACATCACAGTCAAAGAAGGGCCATATGTGCCCATGAAGATTTCAGTATTGGATGCAAATCAGAGGACTCCAAAGGATTTCTCTGAAATGACCAAGGATGAGATTGTCCTAGCAACCATGGACAAAAGAGCACAGAATATAATAGTTAGTGCAATTGATGATGCCACCTTCCAGAACCTTATTCACTGTAAAACTGCAAAAGAAATGTGGGACACCCTCATTGTCTATATGGAAGGTTCTGAAGAAGTAAGGCAAGATAGGAAGTCCTTGCTTAATCAAGAATATGAAAGCTTTAGGCAAGGAAGAGGAGATAGCATCACTGAATGCTACAAGAAATTTTATAGAATTGTAAATGAACTCATGTCATATGGAAGAGAGTTCACAAACTATGAGTTGAATGATAAATTCTTGAAGGTCCCTCACCAAAGACTGGGACACCAAGATCTGTGCCATCAGAGAAATGGCAAAGTTGGGAGAAATTCCTCCTCCCACACTTTTTGGCAAGTTGTTATCTTATGAGATGCAATTGTCAGTAAGAAAAGAAGAAGAAAAGTCAACAAGGACTGAATACAGAGAAAAGACTGTTGCCTTTAAGTCAGATGTACCCAGAAAGAGCAGGACCAAGTCATCAACTCCTCCTCCAGAGGTAGTTGAATCAGAATCTGAAGAGTCTGAAAGTACAAAATCTACAAGCAGTGAAAGTGATGAAGACTTTGCTGCATTCACCAGACATTTTCAGAAGTTCCTTAAGAAGAAACAGTGGAGGTCTAGACCTTCATCTTCCAAAGGGAAAGAAGTTCAGTATCAGGAAAAGAAGCCTTCAAAGAAGGACAAGAAAAGGACCAAGACTAGTAAGGCAACTGGATCCAAGATAATTTGTTACTGCTGCAATAGACAGGGCCATGTTATTGCAGACTGTCCTGAAAGAAGGAAAGAATCCAGTGACAAAAAGAAAACACACTTCAAAGGAAAGAAGGAAAAGTCCTTTGTTGCAAAGAATGAAAAGACTCTTTCAGATATGTCTTCTTCAGACACTGAGACAGATGCTGAAGCCTATATTGGGCTATTTGCTGAAGAAGAAGAAGAGTTTATGCAGATCATGGAATCTATCTATGAGCAAGAAGACTGTCAAAGCCAAGGACTGATGGCTTTGACTGAAAGTACCAAAAACCTGGAGCAGCCAGGACCCAGTCAGGTACAAGGTTTAACTCAAAGTTCTGATTCCAGTTCTAGTTCAGAGTCAGATTATTCTTCATCAAGTGATGAGAATATATCTGAGTCTGAGGGAGATATTCATCAACTCCTAGATGAATATCAAGTACTATTGCAAGCCTATAAGAAAAGCAAGACCCTAGCCAAAAATTTGGCCAAGGAAATTGCTGATCTCAAGGCAGCTGCAATAGATTATGAGAAGAATTATGATCAAAAACTGAATGAAGTGGCCAGGCTGAAACACATTACTGTGATTCAGATGGGTACCATTACATTTAAGAATGATCAAATTAAGAAACTGGAGATTAATCTTCAGAAGGAGAAAGAGCTAGCAGCTAGGTATTCAAAACCTAAATCAGTGCTACCCTTGATTGATGATTTTGTTCATCATAAAGGAAAGACTGGACTGGGTTTTGTTAATCCAGCTAGGACTGTTCAGGATCAGTCCAAGTCCAAGGGCAAAGCCCCAACATTCAACAAGACTGCTGTAGTTAAGACAGCTAAGTCAGAACCTAAGCAAAGGTACAACAAATTTGAATGTTGGTGCTGTGGCAAGGTTGGCCACTTTGCTTTGGATTGTTGGCACAATGCCAGTGCCAAGTTGAGTAGCAAGTTACCTGTTGGAAAGACAGCAGGTAGCTATGTCAATTTGCAAACTAACAATCACCAAGGACCCAAGTTTACTTTGGGTTCTAAGGTTCATTAATTTGTTTTGCAGGAGAATCCAAGTGGCCATACCCCTACATGGTACTTGGATAGTGGATGTTCCAGACACATGACTGGAACTAGGGGACTACTGAAGGACTACATCCCAATCAAAAATGGTCCAAAGGTGACCTTTGGTGGTTCTGAAAAAGGAATCATCAAAGGGTTTGGTAACATTTCTTCTAACCTTGTTACCATTACTCAAGTGGCTTATGTTAAAGGTTGAAACATAACCTCATTAGTATAAGTCAATTAAGTGATGTAGGGTATGACATCTCATTTGTTAAAAATGGTTGTCATATCAAGAGGTCAAGTGATCAAAAGATCATTTTGACAGGTTATAGGAAGAGAAATGTCTATTGTTTAGACATTATGGTTGAGAACAATAGTTCTCCAGTTTGTCTTGTAGCTGATGAGACAGTCTCTCAATGTGTCAAGTGGCACAAGAGGCTTGCTCATCTTAATTACAAGACTATTGGCAAACTCTTTAGTAAAGAGTTAGTGAGGAATGGTCCTCAAGTTAAGTGTGTCAAAGATGGCATTTGCTCAGCTTGTCAAAAGGGCAAGCAGACTAAATCCACCTTTAGAAGCATTGACAACAAGGATGCTGTGAGGTGTTTATACCTCTTGCATATGGATCTATTTGGTCCAATGCCAGTTCACAGCTTAGGTAGGAAGGTCTACACCTTTGTAGTTGTTGATGACTACTCAAGGTTTTCCTGGGTGTTCTTCTTAAAGCAGAAATCTGAAACACCTAGTGTCTTCCACAGTTTTGTTAAGCAAATTCAGAATGAATTGAACTGTACAGTGGTCAAAATTAGAAGTGACCATGGTACAGAGTTTCAATCTGAAAGCATGACAAAATTATGTGAAGACTATGGGATATTTCAAGAATTCTCTTCACCTAGAACACCTCAGCAAAATGGCATTGCTGAAAGGAAAAATAGAACCTTGATAGAGGCTGGTAGAACCCTATTAAGTGATTCATCACTGCCAGAATATTTCTGGGCTGAAGCAGTAAACACTGCATGCCATGTGATAAATAGGGCTACCATCACTAAAAGGTTAAACAAGACCCCCTATGAAGTAGTGAAAGGCAGGAAACCAAATCTATCCTATTTCAGGATTTTTGGTTGTAAATGCTTCATACTTAACAATGGGAAGTCTTACTTAACTAAGTTTGCTGCCAAATCCCAAGAGGGAGTGTTTGTTGGGTACAGCAGTAATAGTAAGGCTTATAGAGTCTACAACTTGACTACACAAGTTGTAGAGGAGTCTGTGCATGTAGTTTTTGATGAGACACTTCTTATTAACAATGAGTTGTCTAGTAGTGTGTGCAGCCCCACAGGTCTTTCTAAGAAGATGGACAAGCTAACCATGGAAGATGTACCTGCTGCAAGACAGCAAGTAGAAGAAGATGGCTTATGTCCAGGGGGAGAACTACATGTACCAGGAGCTGAAGAAGTTCAAGGAACTCAGCATGATGAAGATGCTGAAGAAGTACAACCAGAAGTAAGGATGCCTCCAGCCAACAGGCATCTAAGAGATCATCCAGTGGAGCTGATCATTGGAGATCCAAGACAAGGTGTTCAGACAAGGAGCAGAAATCAGAATGCTGCAGTATATTCAAGTTTTCTGTCTCAAATAGAACCAAAGAAATTTGAAGAAGCAATACAAGATCCACAGTGGACTGAAGCTATGCAGGAAGAGCTAAACCAGTTCAAGAGGTGCAAGGTTTGGGACTTAGTTCCTAAGCCTAAAGATCACAATGTGATAGGAACAAAGTGGATCTACAGAAACAAGTTAGATGAACAAGGAGTCATCATTAAGAATAAGGCAAGATGGTTGCAAAAGGATATAGGCAAGAAGAAGGTATTGATTTTGATCAAACCTTTGCTCCAGTAGCCAGACTGGAAGCCATCAGGATGTTCTTGGCCTATGCAACCTACCAAGGATTCAAAGTATACCAAATGGATGTGAAGTCAGCATTCCTTAATGGTAATTTAAAAGAAGAAGTATATGTGGAGCAGCCTTCAGGTTTTGTTGATCCTACTCTTCCACATTATGTCTATAGACTTAGGAAAGCATTGTATGGGTTAAAGCAAGCTCCTAGAGCTTGGTATGAAACCCTATCTAGTTTCCTCATTGAGAACAAGTTCACAAGGGGGAAAATAGATAAGACTCTATTCCTTAGGGAATCTAGAGGCAAAGTAATACTTGTCCAAATATATGTAGATGACATTATATTTGGGTCTACTGAAAGTAGCCTTTGCAAAAAGTTTGCAAAGCTTATGCAAAGTCAATTTGAAATGAGTAGTATGGGAGAACTGAAGTTTTTCTTGGGTCTCCAAGTTAAACAGACTGAAAGTGGCTTGTCCATATGTCAGTCAAAGTTCACCCTAGAACTCATAAGGAAATATGGTATGGATTCCTCCAGTACCATGAAGACTCCTATGGGGTCAAGTATGTCTCTAAGCAAGGATGATGCAGGGAAACCTGTGGATGAAACCTTGTATAGAGGGATAGTTGGCTCCCTACTATACTTGACTGCAAGTAGGCCTGACATTATGTATGCTACATGTGTTTGTGCCAGGTATCAAGCCTGCCCTAAAGAGTCTCACTTGACTGCAGTCAAGAGAATCTTGAGATATCTAAAGGGCACACCTTATCTAGGCCTCTGGTACCCTAGGAATGGAGATTTTGATCTAACAGGCTATTCAGATGCAGACTTTGCAGGATGCAAAGAAGATAGAAAGAGCACACTGGATCCTGTCAATTCCTAGGTGGAAGACTCATTTCATGGAGTAGTAAGAAGCAAACCAGTGTGGCCATCTCCACAGCTGAGTCAGAATATGTAGCTGCAGGAAGTTGCTGTGCTCAACTTCTGTGGATTCAACATCAGCTAGAAGACTATGGATGTCAGGTAAGTAGAACTCCACTTTATTGTGATTCTACAAGTGCTATTTCCATAGCTAATAACCCTGTATCACATAGTAGAACTAAACATATTGAGATAAAATATCACTTTCTTAGGGAGCATGTAGAAAGAAATGATATTGCACTTGAATATGTTAAAACAGATAATCAGATAGCTGATATGTTTACTAAGCCCTTAGAAGAAGCTAAGTTTAATAGGTTCAAAATTGAACTAGGTATGATAAACTTAGACTAAGTATACAGAACAAAAATTGGCTAAGTAAAAAGGTGTCGACACATAGACAAGTCTATGTCGACACAGAATAGTAAGTGTCGACACTTCAGGAAAATGGTGTCGACACATCTAGGAAGTTAGTGTCGACACTTCAGAATGTTAGTGTCGACACATGTCGAGTAGGTGTCGACACATCCAATAAAGTGTCGACACTTAAGTTTTACTCAGAATTTTTCTAAGTAAAGTCTCGACACATGTCGAGTATAGTGGTGTCGACACTTAACCAAGTGTCGACACATAAAATCTGTTGACTAAATTTGTGTATGTGTGTCGAGACATTATAAGTCAGTGTCGACACTTATTGACAGTGTCGACACATCATTAGAAATTCATCCCGCCTGTTCGTCTTCAAACAAGAAAGGTATAAATAGGGTTCTGTCTTTGATTGTCGACACGCTTTCAAAGTTTCGAGACCTAAACTCTTGTGTCGACATTTCTCTCATCTCAAGACTAATTCTCAAAACCCTAATGGCTCCCAAGCTGGAAGAGAACGTAAACGAAGGCTATGAGCTTGTGCGAGGCGCATTTGACGACAGCGACCAAGAAATCAAATCAGTGATAACCCTAATTGTCCAATTCAGGATTGGAGTTCTTGGTTTCAGAACCAACGAAAATATGGAAGAAGGAAGTCATTGAATTCCTTTCTGGCGCGTCTATAGATGACTCAGGCTTCAGGATTAAGTCAAGGGTGCATGGCACCAAGGTCAAGATTTCACCCAAGTCTTTGAGAAAGGTACTTCAGCTACCTAAAGTTCAAGATGAAGAGGAAGTAACTGCTTCTAAGACCAGGGAAGCTCTTACTTGGTGTGGACTGGATCCAAAGATGAAGGTGGGATCAGTCTTTAACAGAAAGGGTATGAATAATCAAGGCAAGTTCTTGTCTGAAATAGTAGGGCAAGGTTATACTGAGCAAGCCAGGAGGGCATGACAGGGTGTCTGCCTCCATGTTTGAAGTCATGACCAGAATCATCTTCAATCTGAAAACAGACTGGTCAATGGTGGTTTATGAGAAAGTAAAAGAAAGCCTGAAGAAGCCCAATCTGGGCAGGATACTAAGTCTCTACCTGGCTGGATCAATTCCAGAGGTAATGAGCACTGCTGCAGGATCTAAGATCAATCATATGAGGAGAATGGACTCAAGGATATTCTCAAGATGGGAAAGGGTGCTGGTGTCAAAGGAATTGGCCACCCCTGAGAAACAAGCTTCTAAGAGAGACTCTCCTCCCAGGAAGAAGAGGAAGACAGCTGCTGTGCCTCAAGAGTCCTCCAGCAGCTCAGGCAGTGAAGAACATGTGGTCTTCACTCCTGAAAGTCCAGTAGATGTGACTGCAGAAAAGTCACCTGCTCCTCAGGAGCCAGCTGATATCCAGGGGGAGCCTCCAGCTGTAGAACATCCATCTACACTGGAGAGTGAGCAGCTACTCTTATCATTCCAAGAGGTACTTTCTGACCTTAATACATTAGATTTTTCTGTAATAGATTCTGATTTGTCTGATGTCCATCAGCAAAATCAGCCAGCAAACCAAGAACCAGATGTTGTTCTTCCAGACACATCTGTTGTGATACCTGATACAGTGGTTGAAGAACCAAGTACATCTCCTGCACAGTCTCCAGCAGAATATACAATGGAAGATCTGTTTTTGAACTTAGATCAAGAAGATTTTGATATGGAAAAGAATGCTGCTGATGCAGTAAAGGATGCTGCTGCTGAGGGGGAGAATTTGGATATTCAAGAAGAGCCTATAAGGCTAGATACTGAGAAGGCACAAGATGTGCAAACTGAAAAACAATCCAGCCCTAAGGATAGGGTGGATATAGCCAGTACATCAGAATCTGAAGATGATGAAGCTGAGCAAGCTAAGAAAAAGAAGTTCTTTGTTTTAAAAGAAGAAGCCAGAGCTATAAGAAGGCTCTCCAAACAGTTGCTCAACACTCACTGGTCAACAAGCTCCATCCACTGATTATAGTGCTCTACTGCTTGCAATGCAAATCAAGATGGATGAACAAAGGAAAGCCTTAGAAACTTATGTTGATGAAGGGCACAAAGCACTACAATCTGATCTGGGCCAGGAAATCAAGTCAATAAGGTTTGAAATGAACCTTAATAAAAGGGAAATGACTGATTGTTTTACCAAGGGTGCTAATGCTGTGGTATATCTGGCTAAACATCAAGAAACAATTAAAGAGAAAGTGGATGATATAGCACTCAAGCAAGGCTATGTGCTGGAGAATCAGTTGAGATGAATGATAATCTGACTGCATCTCACAATGCAATAGTCACTGAACTCAAGAATAAGTCAGATGAACCTTCAACTTCCTCTGCTGCTGCCAAAGCTGATTTTGATAAACTCTTTCAAGCAGAGATTGCTGCTGTCAAGACTGCCATAAAAGACTCACAGAAGGTCATTTCAGAACAGCTTACAAAGCTTAGACCTTTCTTTAAAGAGGGCATAAGGTATTTGGATAGCCAAATCAGATTTCAGAAAGATGATGTGAGAGATCATGTAGCACAAGAAGTCATAAAGGGGGAGAGAGTGTTAGTCAAAGCCAGTTCTGAGCATGCAAAATGGATTTCAAATTCTATAAGGGCTACACTTGGATATCCTCCCCTGTGTGATGACAATGAAGTAGGTGAATCTGGTATTCAAGGAGCATATCTTGGAGGTGAGCAACAAGCAGTGGCTGATGTAATCTATCCACCTCCAGATTTTGAAATGATTCATGCAGATATAAGCACAATGTATAGTCCACCTGCTGGCAAGCCTAATATTATTCTGGAAAAGGTTGTTCAACCTATCACAGCTGCAATGCAAGAGGCTTTGGACAAGGAAGAAGAAACTAGGCTGTCAAAGAAGAAGTTTAGGGAAATTGCTGAGCAAAAGCCAGATTTTGAACAATGGAGCCCTACTTCTAGAACATAATTCTCACAGCCTGGAAAGCTGCCAAGGACAATGCCCATGAGAGGAACAAGTGGTTCTCAGAGGCTGAATGGAGAAAGCATGAGAGTAGGCAGGAAGCAATTGTCCAATTTAGAAGGAAGGCTAAGTTAGGAAAGCTACCTCCAACAGCTGTGGAGCCTAGCAAGTACTTTCCTAAGCCCTATCATTATTTTGAAAGACAAAAGATCAAGGCTGAAGAACAGAAGAAGAAGGACTCTAAAGGGAAGAAGACTGCTGAAGCTGAGCCTGCTGCTGCTGCTGCTGTGAAAGCTCAAGTTAAAGCTGGAAAAGGCATTGTTATTAAAGAACCTGATCAGCACTAGATTAGGAATTAACTTGATGCTTGTTGTAATCTGTTAAGTGATAAACATTGTAATACTTCATTGAAAATGTATAAGGAACATTATTGGAACAGTATATGATAAATATAGTATGAATGTTCTGAAATATGTGTGTTTCTTAATTGTTCTGCAATGTTTAATAAGTATACATGTGTGCTTTATTACATGTTCAAGTTTACCCTGTTGTCATTTATATGTTTTACATCATTTTGTAATTTTTAATTATGAGTGGTGTATATCATTGACTAAGGGTTATGACTTCTCCAAATAGGGGGAGATTGTTGGGTACATTGGTCAAATGTACCTGATTTGAAGAAGCCTCACCTAACTCAATGATATACATCAGAATGTATTTGATGTTTGTTTGAGTTACTTGTGCAGGTTAGGAATACACTGGACTGAAGCTAAAAATTTCTAAGTCCATGTGTCGACACCCAGAGGGCAAGTGTCGACACTTGAGAAAGCTTGTGTCGACACCCAGACATGCAGTGTCGACACTTGGAGTCATTGTGTCGACACCTGGGAAGAAGAGTCGACACCAGTCAGAAAGTGTCGACACTTGGAGCTGTGTCGACACTCAGTGTAGAAGGATGCAGAAAAG
The DNA here is from genome assembly GCA_039583875.1 of Platanthera guangdongensis. Lineage (NCBI taxonomy): Eukaryota > Viridiplantae > Streptophyta > Magnoliopsida > Asparagales > Orchidaceae > Platanthera > Platanthera guangdongensis. The sequence goes on along the minus strand of CM077148.1, from coordinate 5,582,944 downwards.
CTGTGTCGACACTTAGCAGAAGTGTCGACACCTAGAAGAGCTGAGTCAACATCAGAAAGTGTCGACACTTGGAGTTGTGTCGACACTCAGCAAAATTCTGCAGAGACTAAGTACAAGTGTCGACACTCAACACAATGTGTCGACACTCAATCAGCAGAGTCAACATATGAAGAATGTGTCGACACTCAGCACAATGTGTCGACACACACTCAAAGAAGTCAACACTTGAAGAATGTGTCGACACTCAGCACAATGTGTCGACACATAACCAGAAGACTCTACACTTGAAGAAAGTGTCGACACAAGGAGCTGTGTCGACACTTAGCAAAGAACAGAAAAGTTTACAAAATATTCTAAGTACAAGTGTCGACACTAAGGGAATGTGTCGACACTCAGCTGAAGAATCAAGAATGAAGACTTGTGTCGACACCAAGAAGCATGTCGACACTTGACAGTTTCAACACATGAAGATGTGTCGACACAAAGGAGATGTGTCGACACTTAGAAGAATACAGTTAAAGGATGAAGTACAAGTACTTGTGTCGACACTCAATTTCAGTGTCGACACATGCAGAAGAAACTGTGTCGAGACATACAAGGAATTGTGTCGACACCTTGTAGACTTGTGTCGACACTTACACAACATGTGTCGACACTTGGTCTATAAGTGTCGACACTTAAGAACAGAAAGTCTCGACACTATCTGACAGTTAGTGAGATTTCAAGAAGTGACTGGTTGACATGACAGCTGCCAATCCAGCCGGTCTACAGCAACTGTCAGAGAAGTCAAAAGTCTGTTATAAACCGGATCAGCCGGTTACCATGAAGGAAGCCTATAAATAGGCACCCACAGTTTACAGAAAGTTGTTGTTGTTCACAATCATTACAAGGTGTGATAATAATTGATCAGACTAAATCAAGAAGTGATACACAGAGGATCAACACAAGAAGATCAGGCAGTCCAACTGCAGATCTAAGTAGTTGGAGAGAGAGAGCTCCAACCAAGGATTCAGTCTTTGGAACTAAGGCTGAGAAGAACAATTCAGAGTCATCTGGATTTCAAGAAGCAGAGATCAAGGATCAACTGCAGAAGATTCAGACTAATTCAGTTCTACTCAAGAAGCTTTGAAGAAAGCTAAGTCAGTTTGGATCAAGCTGAGTTCTTCCAAGAACTCCTCAAGAAACTCTCAACTCCTCTCATCCTTTCTGAGTTGTAGAGTTAGCATTTGTAATTTCTATTTTAAACTTGTAAGATCCATTGGATCTGAGTGATTGTAAGCCTATTTTATAAAGGCTGAGGGTAGGGCTTGGTGCCTGAGTGTAGGAGTTGAAGAACTCTGAGTGTAGGCCTTTAATTGGCTGAGTGTAGGCCTGGGTGGCTGAGTGTAGGCCTTTTGGCTGAGTGTAAGGCTTTGGGCCTGAGGTAGGAACCTAGTTTGGTTCTGAGTTAGTGGAGAAGTTTGGCCGAATCTAGTACACTGCTAGATAGGCGAAGGGGGAAAGTGGATGTACCCAAAGATTGGGGAACCACTATAAAATCTTGTGTATTCTGTGCTGTGATTGTACTGTGTTGAGAATTGCTGTGTGCTGTGATAACTTATTCAGAAATCTGTGTTATAAACTGTTGACTGCCAACAAAGAATTAAGAAAAGGATTAGGTCACCTATTCACCCCCCCCCCCCCCTCTAGGTGTTTAGGTACCATATCTTTCAATAAACTCTCACCCCGTGCCACCAAATGTGTCTTTCTGGGCTACTCTCCACTCAGAAAGGCTATTGTTGCTTTGACCCTGTTACCCGCAAGCAATTTGTCTCTGCGGATGTCACCTTCTTTGTCAATGCATCTTACTTCTCTCCCGCTTCCTCTTCTCCTCCTCCTGCTCCTTCTTCTCATACCAACCCATCCCTTCCCTCTGCTCCCACTGAGGTTCCGTCCTCTCCACCCACTCCACCGCCTTCCCCATCCTCCTCATCTCCACCCTCTACTCCGCTTTCTCCCTCCACTCTGCTGCCCTCTCTCTCTAATCTCGGGTCAGCTCTCTCCACCATGGATACTCCGGATACTGAGGCACCTGCTGACCTGGATCTCCCGATTGCTCTTCGCAAAGGGGTTCGGGCTTGTACCCACCATCCTCTTATTGCGGTTGTTTCCTACGATCGCCTTACCCCTGCTCGCCGAGCCTTTGCCCTGGCTATCTCGGCCACTACCACCCCCCGTTCCTACCAGGAGGCCCTTACTATTCCTCACTGGAAAGTTGCCATGGATGAGGAGATTGCTACTCTCACTGAACGGGGTACCTGGACCCTTGTTCCGCCTCCTTTCGGCACCGATGTTGTTGGTTGTCGCTGGGTCTTCGTGGTGAAGTTTCTCCCGGATGGCAGTGTGTATCGTTATAAGGCTCGCCTGGTTGCCAAGGGTTTTACCCAAACTTATGGGGTTGATTACTTTGACACTTTCTCGCCCGTGGCTCGCCTCAGCACTATTCGGGTTCTTCTCTCTGTAGCTGTCAACAGGGATTGGCCCATCTCGCAGCTAGATATTAAGAATGCCTTCCTCTATGGAGATCTGCAGGAAGCTGTTTACATGGAGCAACCTCCTGGGTATGTTGCTCAGGGGGAGACACGGGTATGCCGGCTAAAGAAGGCTATCTATGGCCTCAAGCAGAGTCCTCGTGCCTGGTTTGACAAGTTCAGTGGCATTGTTGCGGCCATTGGTTTTACACGAAGCTCAGCAGATCACTCCTTGTTTGTTCGAAAAACCGCCTCTGGTCTTGTTGTTCTTGCGGTTTATGTTGATGACATTCTTCTTACTGGCGATGACCAGGATGGGATACTGATGACCAAGAAACACCTTCGTCAACATCTGGTTACAAAGGATATGGGCTCCCCGAAATACTTTCTGGGGATTGAAATCTCTAGAAAGCCCAACTCCATGGTCCTTTCACAACGGAAGTATGCTCTTGATCTTTTAAAGGATGCAGGACTCACTGGTGCTAAACCTGCACGTTGTCCTATGGCAGCTGGAGAAGACAAAACTTGGACAGATGACTCACCTCTTCTCTCTGATCTTACGAGATACCGGCGTCTGGTGGGAAAGCTCATATATCTCACGGTAACCAGACCCGACATCTCCTATGCTGTTGGCAAGGTGAGCCAGTTCATGCAAGCTCCGAGGGAGTGTCATCTACAATCTGCTCTGAGGATATTAGAGTATATTAAAGCTGCTCCAGGGAAAGGACTCCTATTTCAGAAGAATGGTCACCTAAGGGTTGAAGCTTACTCTGATTCAAGCTATGCGGATGACAAAGGGGACCGCAAATCGACTTCAGGTTTCTGCACATTTGTTGGAGGCAATCTTGTGAGTTGGAAGAGCAAGAAACAGTCTGTCGTTTCCCGGTCTAGTGCAGAGGCTGAATATCGTAGCATGGCATCGACTACATGTGAGTTGAAATGGTTGCGGGCTCTCATGCTTGACTTAGGAGAGGTTTACAACTATCCTCTTCCTATGTTCTGTGACAATAAGGCCGCGATACACATTTCCAAAAATCTGGTCTTTCATGAGAGAACAAAACACATAGAAGTCGACTGTCATTTTATTCGAGAAGAAATATTGAAGAAACAGATTTGCACTCCATTTGTCACGTCCGACAACGAGTTGGCAGACGTCTTCACCAAGCCAGTGTCTGCTTCCTTTTTCCACATCTGTGACAAGCTGGGCATGATCGATATATATGCTCCAGCTTAAGGGGGAGTGTTGAAGTTGGTGACCGGGCGGTCTAGCGGTTTGTCTTGGCGGGTTGCAGACCGCGCGGTCTGGCGGTTTGTCTCAGTCGGCTTGGAGACTGGGCGGTCTGGCGGTCTACCCTGGCAGTCTCTCTTCCTCTCTGGTGGTAGCCGTGCGGTTAGCCCTGCTGTTTAACCGCGCGGCTTGTGCGGTTTGTTTTGTATAGTCCGCTTGTCCTGTAAATTATAGTCCCACATCTCTTATTTGTATTCTCTCATCTCTCCTCCATTCTATATAAAGGAGGGCATACCTTTGTAATAGATATCTTTTTTGGATAATAAAATTTCAATTATTCAAAAGTTTATTTGCTTGCTCTCTACTTTTCGCTTCTTGTCTCTACTTTCTAACATGGTGGAGGATTCCAAGCACATGCATAAAGGAGGAATTCGATGTCCAAGAAGGAGATCGTTACCATTGAAGATCGCTTCGGTGCCATGAAGTAGCCGGATGGAAATCACCGCCTCGGCTCTGCCTTCACGAATCCTCTCTCAGATCTTCGCTCCGCACTCCGCAGCTCCTCCAGCAGCTGGTAGACTCCTCCCTTCCCTCTTGCCTTAGGCCTTTCTTCTTCCCTTTCTTGGAATAACATGAAGAAGAAGAAGAAGATGAAAAGAAGGGTTTAATCCCATTTTTCTCGACTTTCACAATACCTGGACAGAGCCCAACCATTGGATCCAGGAAGAGGGAAACAAACGGCTCAGATTTGGCCAGAAAAGCTTGAACACGGCCTGACACACCCTGTGACACGCCCGTGTCACATGCCGTGTCCCTCTAAGCGGCAGTCAACCGACTCAATCCAGCCAATACACGGTCGTGTGACACGCCCGTGTCACATGCCGTGTCCACGACACGCCCTCAGACACGCCCGTGTCTGAGGCCGTGTGCATCAACGAAAATAATCCCAAAACAACCCGAGACTTCACACGGCCTGGCACACGCCCGTGTTTCTGGTCGTGTGCACCTGGACACACCCGTGTCCCGCAAACACGCCCTATCTTGAAACGTCGAGTTGAGTTCGACGACCACTGACAGGCCCTGTGACACGCCCGTGTCATAGGCCGTGTCCTCACTCGACACTCGACACTCGACGATCGTCGAGCAAAATTCGTCGACCTCACGACTCGACACAACCCAGGTATGACACGCCCTGGGACACGCCCGTGTCCCAGGCCATGTCACCCATGTCTGATCCCAAAATTGCCCAAAATGACCCGATTGACTTCGGGGTGTTACAGCTACTGTGGATCCGATAGCCACTCCTCCCGCCGGTAGGGTGGGATTAGCCGCAGGGACAGTCAAGTTAGCGGCCCTTGCTTCGTTTTCCCGGGTGGTGAGACCCAGTTTGGCGGAAGCTGGTGCTGCGGAAAGTCAATTCAGCAATCTGAGACTGAGTTAGCAGTGATAGAGTGGAAAGGATACCTGTAGTTCTCGGGGGGTCAGACGGAGGAGCGACCTCCGAGACCCGCGGTTGATTCTCAGGAGGACGAGATGACGAGTCCAAGGGCTCCTGCGGGGGCCTGACGTCGTCATGGGCCGTTTCCTGCGAGAATTACCGCGTCAGTTGCAAATCCTCTTACATAAACAACTAGTGGTTTCAATGATCAACAAGTCAGAGACATACCTTCAGCGGAGAAGGATCATCCGCACGGCTTGGGGTCCGGGTAGGCGAGCCCCTGTTCTCATGAGACAGGTCTCGCTGGGCCACCTTCGCCCTCTTTTTCTCTTTCTTCTTCTTCTTCTTTAGCTGAGAGGGCTCAGCGGCTGACGACTTTCTCGCCAGCCACGGGGCAACCAAGGCAGAGTTAAACTGGGCTCGTGCCTGGGCCGCATTGATACAGTCTTGGAGGTCCTGCGGGAGAGGTTTGTCAACTCACTTAGAACACATCGCCAAAGGACGTGAGAACGCAGACAAGGAGCGGTGATTCAGGGGCAGACTTACGGCCGTCTATCAGCACATATATATAGCCACGAAATGGCCCACCAAAAGATTCCCTTATGATGACACGTGCTCAGCGAATATTTACGGGTTGGACGTGTCTTCTCGAGCGCAGAGATAGCTCAAAAAGAGCAGGGATTGTGTACAACCTCATATTCGCTGAGTAGGACCCGGAGGCACCAACGGTCAGGATTGGACTAGCTTCGGGCTTCAGACCAGAAGAGCTCCCGCCCATGAGTGGGCGGGAACGCTTGCGCTTACGCCAAGCTCCCGCCTTGGAGGAGCTCTCGCCCATAAGCGAGCGAGATCGCTTGCGCCAAGCTTTGGACGAGAAGGTTCTCGGCTCAGAGTTCTCGCCGAGTGGGGCCCAGGTTTCGGGGTAAAATTACCTAATTACCCTCAGGTAAAATTACCCATATACCCTCAGGGGCTGCATTTAGTACTTTATAAACAACGGGATTTGGCTTTTGGCAGGTCATCTAAGGGTATTTCAGTAATCTCAGGTCAGCAAAAGGCTATAAATAGACCTATAAGGGCTCCTTAGAAAGCAAGCTCTCACTATCCTCCAAATCTTTAGTGCTTTCTGAGGAGCTCCTAGCCCAGCTTTTGGCTTTGGAGGGGAAGCTCTCAGAGATCTTCCGGGTGTGAGATGGGACCTCCCTGCTAAGGCTTTGGGTCAGTCTTAGGTCCTTTGCAACTAGTCGAGGGTTGAGGCTCGAGAGGAGTAGGTGTTGGCTGCACCCCTGTTTTGAACTCCCGTTGAGGTCATTTTTGGCTTCAACAACACCTATTTATGAATGTTGGGGGTTAGTTTGTGGATAATTATAAACTTCCTTTCGTGCTGAGGTGTTAGAGCTGACTTGTGAAAACTTATACATTATATTTCGAGCAAGGGTCCTGAGGTTAGCTTGTGATACTTTTACGTTGTATTTCGAGCATACGGGTGATACTTAGGTTCCGTTTGGGAGGACATATTTTTACCGGTCAAGCGGTTACGACAATATGAATCGGACCATAATTATGATCTGATTAATATGATCGTAACTGCTTGATCGGTGAATATAAGTCCCCCCTCCCCCCCCCCAATGGATCCTTAGTATTACTTATCCTTTTTTCTTTTATATATTCGGTTTGATGTGTGTGTTAGAATTTTCCCGATAAGTGGATTTGACTCATCGATACGTCCTGGTGAATTCGTACGCGTGTACTCGGTCTATTCAGACTCTTAAGAGCGCGTGTTAATTTAGTCGCGCTAATGATCGAAGCCTGTGATAGGCGGGCTAGATCATCTCGTAAATTAAGAGCGTAGACTCGGTCTCACCCTAGGCACAATTTTGATGGTCATGAGAATTCAATTAATTAAGGTGATTGTTATTAGCACTACAGTTTTGACTATTCGCACAACATTTTCTCTTAATTTTTCACGCCTTTTGAAATTACGTCTTGTACATATATTTTTAGGAAAAGTGTTCAATACGAAAGTCAAAGATCTACAACTTTTGTGTTGAACACTTTTCCTTAAAATGCATGTACAAGACGTATTTCTAAAAGGCGTGACATCTAGGTGTATTTTTCAAAGTACTCTTTGTACATGCATTTATAGAAAAAGTGTTCAACACGAAAGTTGTAGATCTCGTCGAGATCTACAACTTTCGTGTTGAACAATTTTCATAAAAATGCCTGTACAAGACGTATTTTTAAAAGGCGTGAGAAATTAGATGAAAATGTTTTGCGACTAGTCAAAACTGTAGTGCTAATAACAATCACCTTAATTAAAGAAGTTAATTTTGGATTTAAAGAATTAATCATAATAGCCATAATAAATTTCCATTATCGCATAGATGGTGAACTAGGGCTGAAAAACACGATCTATCCTCCTCCTTCATCGTGAAACCGCCTGTTTGATTTCTCTCGGAAAACTGCCGGCCTTAGGGCAAGAAGCCGATCGACAAGCCTTGTTCCTATCTCGAGCCCCGACGTTCTTCCTTCTGTTCAATCTTTTGGAGAGGACATTGAAACATGGCATCGTCGTCGGTGTTTTCGTGCTCTTCTCCGTTCGGCCCACAGGTGAGGAGATCCTCGGAGCCCTTGCAAATTCACCGCCGACCATAAGGTATTCTACATTCAGATCCGGTGAACCCTCACCCAGGTGGTGAATCGAATCTCTTCTCCGGCCATCTTCAGGAGTCGGATTATCCACCCCGGCTAGGGCTCTGTTTTGCGAGGAAGTCGCTGCTTGTGCTTTGAAACCACTGGATTCACTTTGTTTGTTCAGCCCCCACCGGTTCCTGTAGGTTATTATAGTGGGCTTGCTCTCTATTTCTGTAACATTCCATTTCCAACTAGACCCCTAAGAGTGGTTTTGGCCATGACTAGGTCATGACAAAACCGTAGGAAGCTAAAAAGGGCCAAGTGATAGAAGGCCAAGGTGAGAATCACCTTGGTCTGCCTATGGCACAACCTCATCACAAAACCTAGGGTTTGACCTTAGGGCTTCACCAAGACTCCAAGACCCCACCATGGTCTCATCAACCCATTGTAGGGTCCAGTAGAGCCCTAAGGGTCCATTGAAGTCAACCCAGGGTGCCCAAGTTGACCTAAAACCACCATAGGCTTAAATTGGGCAAGGTGCCCTAACTAAGGGCAGTATGCCATGGTAAAGCCCAACTAACCCTACAAAGGACTTTCTAGACCTATAGTAGGGTGAATGGGTCACTAAGGACCCATGGAGGGTAGTCAAAGTGGTTAAGTTGACCAAAGTCAACTCTAACCCTAAATGGGTCAACCTGACCTACATAGGGTCAACTGACCATTCCCTTAGCCAAGTGGATCTCACTCATACCCTCCTAACCCTAGAGTGAGGTCAATGGGTCACCTAGGACCCATTGAGGTCCACCCAAGGGGCAAAGTTGACCAAAGTCAACTCTAACCCTAAATGGGTCAAACTAGCCTACTAAGGGCCAATTGAAGCTCCCTTAGCCAAGTGGACCCCACACATACCTTCCTAACCCTAGTGAGAGACCAATGGGTCACCAACAACCCATTGGGGTCAACCAAAAAGGCTAAGTTGACCAAAGTCAACTCTAGCCCTAATCTGGTCAAAGTACCCTTACTAAGGGTAGGTGACCTCCAAAGTGCAAGATAACCCTACATAACCCTACCTAGGCCTTAGGGGAGATCAATGGGTCACCAGGGGCTTATTAGGGGCAACCTTAAATACCAAATTGACTAAGGTCAACCCTAGTCAAGGTTTAGGTCAAGCTAGCCCAAATGGGCTAACTCAAGCTCAAGCCCAATACACTTGGGCTAACCTTGCCTTGATGGGTGAAATAAACATGTGGGCAGCCATTGGATTAGGTAGGAGTCAATTTCAGCTTGGTAGGTAGGAGAGAGAAAGAGAAGGAGTAATGGAGGAAGACATTAGGCTCCTCCCTCCCTTTCCCCCAATCTACCTCATTCAATTCCCTAAGACCAGAGGAGTGCAACCAGTTGATCATTGATTGGTTGGAGCCAAGCTTTCCCCCCTACCTACCATGGCATCCAACCTTGACTAAAGGCCAATAATGGCAAAGCAGATTAGAGCCACCTACCACCCCATTTCTCCTTTTTAAAACCTTCACTGGTGTTAGAAACGAACAAAAACAAACCGGAAGGGGTTTAACAAAAACTTTATTATCTGAAAAAGGTATCAATTACAATGGTATAACCTCCCTTTTATAGAATGGAGGAGATGAGAGAGATTACAAATAAGCAATGTGGGACTAAAAATTTACAAGTATATGCGGTTTTACAAAAAGACAAACCGGACAAGTCGTGCAGTTAGACAAACCGGCTAACCGCTCGAGCACAACCAGGATGAGAGAACAAGTAACCCAGAGAACAAGTCGCCACAAGAGACCGCTAGACCGCCCGGTCTCCAAGTCGTCTGAGACAAGCTGCCTGACCGCTGGGACACCAAACTGCAACAACCCAGCACACAGACCGGCTAGGAGAAACCACCAGACCGCACGGTCTCCAAACAGCAACAGACCGCCTGGTCTCCATCCTGCAACACTCCCCCTCAAGCTGGAGCAAAGATATCAATCATGCCCAGCTTGTCACAGATGTGGAAAAAGTAAGCGGACAGCAGCTTGGTGAAGACGTCTGCTAACTCGTTGTCGGAAGTAACAAACGGAGTGCAAATCTGCTTCTTCAATATCTCTTCCCGAATAAAATGACAGTCGACTTCTATGTGTTTTGTTCTCTCATGGAAGACCGGATTTTGGAAATGTATATCGCGGCCTTGTTGTCACAGAACATAGGAAGAGGATAGTTGTAAACCTCTCCTAAGTCAAGCATGAGAGCCCGCAACCATTTCAACTCACATGTAGTCGACGCCATACTGCGATATTCCGCCTCTGCACTAGACCTGGAGACTACAGACTGTTTCTTGCTCTTTCAACTCACAAGATTGCCTCCAACAAATGTGCAGAAACCTGATGTCAATTTGCGGTCCCCTTTGTCATCAGCATAACTTGAATCAGAGTACGCTTCAACCCTTAGGTGACCATTCTTCTGAAAGAGGAGTCCTTTCTCTGGTGCTGCTTTAATATACTCTAATATACTCAGGGCAGATTGTAGATGACACTCCCTAGGAGCTTGTATGAACTGGCTCACCTTGCCAACCGCATAAGCGATGTCGGGCCTGGTTACTGTGAGATAAATGAGTTTGCCCACCAGACGTCGGTACCTCGTAAGATTGCATAGAAGAGGCGAGTCGTCTGTCCAAGTTTTGTCTTCTCCAGTAGCCATAGGACAACGGGCAGGTTTAGCACCAGTCAATCCTGCCTCCTTTAAAAGATCAAGAGCATACTTCCGTTGGGAAAGGACCATGGAGTTGGGCTTTCTAGATATTTCAATCCCCAGAAAGTATTTCGGGGACATCATATCCTTTGTGACCAGGTGTTGACGAAGGTGTTTCTTTGTCAGCAATACCACATCCTGATCATCGCCAGTAAGAAGAATGTCATCAACATAAACTGCAAGAACAACCAGACCAGAGGCGGTTTTCCGAACAAACAAGGAGTGATCTGCGGAGCTTCTCGTAAAACCAATGGCCGCAACAATGCCACTGAACTTGTCAAACCAGGCACGAGAACTCTGCTTGAGGCCATAGATAGCCTTCTTTTGCTGGCATACTCGTGTCTCCCCCTGAGCAACATACCCATGAGGTTGCTCCATGTAAACATCTTCCTGCAGATCACCGTAGAGGAAAGCATTCTTAACGTCCAGCTGCAAAATGGGTCAATCCCTGTTGACAGCGATAGAGAGAAGGACCCGAATGGTTCTTAGACGAGCCACGGGAGAGAAAGTATCGAAGTAATCAACACCATATGTCTGAGTGAAACCTTTGGCCACCAGGCGGGCCTTGTAGCGATCCACGCTACCATCGGGACAAAATTTCACAACAAAGACCCAACGGCAGCCAACAACATTCGTGCCCAAAGGTGGGGGAACCAGGGTCCAGGTCCCCCGTTCAGTGAGGGTTGCAATTTCCTCATCCATAGCAATCTTCCAATGAGGAATAGTGAGAGCTTCCTGGGAGGTGCGGGGAGTGGCGATCTCAGAGATAGCCAATGCAAATGTCCTGTGAGAAGGAGTCAGACGATCATATGAAACAACAGCAGCCAGCGGGTGCTGGGTACACGTCCACACCCCTTTGCGAAGAGCTATGGGTAGATCCGGGTCGACAAGTTCCTCAGCAACCGGAGCATCCGTGGCGGAGAGAGTTGGCCCGGGAGGAGAGTGCGACAGCGGCGAAGAGGAGGGAGATGGTGGAGAAGAGGCGGTAGAGGGTGGAGAGAGGGGAGATGGTGGAGATGGTGGTGGCGGAACAGTAGGAGGAGCAGAGAGAATGGGGGGTTGGGGTGAGAGGTAGGATCAGCAGGAGTATAGGAGGAAGAGGAAGAGAAGTAGGAAGCATTTTCAAAGAAGGTGACATCCGCAGAGACAAATTGCTTGCGGGCAATGAGTCAAAGCAACAATAGCCTTTCTGAGTGGGAGAGTACCCCAGAAAGACACATTTAGTGGACCGCGGGGAGAGTTTGTCGCTGGTGGTAGAGGGAGCATGCACAAAGGCTGTGCAGCCAAAGATACGTAGAGGAAGAGGAAAGGGTTCTTTGCCCGGATAGAGAATGGAGAAAGGAGTTTGACCACGGAGAACGGTGGAGGGAATGCGATTGATGAGATAGCAAGCGATGAGAACAGCATAGCCCCAGTAGGAGCGAGGGACATGCATTTGCGTGAGCAGAGTGCGAGCGACATCAAGGAGGTGACGGTTTTTGCGTTCCGCTACTCCATTTTGTTGGGAGGTGTAAACGCAACTGGTTTGATGAATAATCCCATGTTGCGTGCAGAAAGAGGAAAAAGTTTGACAGAGATATTCTTTTGCATTATCCGAGCGTAAGATTTTAATGGAGACATCGAACTGAGTCTGAATGAAATGATAAAAGGATGTCCATACATCAAAAAGTTCAGAGCGGTCGCGTAAGAGATATACCCAAGTATAGCGAGAAAAGTCATCAATGAAAGTAACAAAATAGGAACTACCCCGACCAATGGTAAAGGTAGGAGCAGGACCCCAGATGTCGGAGTGAATAAGATCAAACGGAGGGGTAGAACCACGATCTTGCTTTGGAGGAAAGTGGGAGCGGTGATGCTTGCCAAGTTGACAAGCGTCACAATTAAGAGGAGGATTATGCGGAGGGAGGTGGGGCAGAAGTTGGCGAAGAAGCCAAGGAGGAGCATGACCAAGGCGAAGATGTCATTGGAGAAGATCTGTAGAGGAGGAGGAGAAGGCGGATAGAGCAGAGACGTTGTCGAGGAAGTAGAGGCCGCCGCTCTCAGTCCCAGTAGCAATCGTCCTTTGGGAGTTCGGATCCTGAAAAGAACAAGAAGTATGAGTGAATGTGACTGAGCACTGTAGTTGCTTGCATAAAGAAGTAACTGATAATAAATTGCAAGGAAACTTGGGCACATAGAGGGTATTTGTCAGGCAAAGAGAAGGAGTGACTTGAACCATGCCCGCCCCATTGACCGGGGAGGGAGAGCCATCAGCAACTATGATCGGGGGCAACCATTCATGTGTTTCGAGATAAGATAAAAACTGAGGATTGTCTGTCATATGGTTTGTAGCACCAGAGTCGATCAACCAGCATCCACGAGTAACAGCATGGGCACTACCAGAAGAGGTGACCACCAAGGCGGATAGCTTGGAGGTGGAATCCATTGAAGAGAGATGATGAGAGAATAGGAAGTCGCGGCGACAACAACAAGTCGCAAGTCGGGCAAACAGAGTCAGGCCGCGCGGCTAGGAAGGCCGCATGCAGGAGAAAACAAGTCGGATGGCAAAAGAGAGGCCACAACGACGAGTAAGCAAGAGCGGATAGAAGGAAAACAGATCGCGACGACTTAATGACAGGTCGCGACAACAAAGAGGATCATCTAGAGAAGAGAGGCAAGGAGAAACAAGCCGCGCGAATAGGGCAGCGGTTAGAAGAGGAAGTCAAACCGCGAATACAGGTCGCGGAAAGCAGAAACAAGCCGCGCGAACAGGGCAACAGTCAGAGAAGGAAAAGCCGCAGCCAAGCCGTAGAACCAAGCTGAGGGAAAGAAGTCGAGCGGCTAGAAGGTAGCCCGCGCGAACAGAAGAAGTGGATGAATCAGGAGGAAACGATCGTTCCCTCTAATACCATGTTAGAAACGAACAAAAACAAACCGGAAGGAGTTTAACAGAAACTTTATTATCTGAAAAGGGTATCAATTACAATGGTATAGCCTCCCTTTTATAGAATGGAGGAGATGAGAGAGATTACAAATAAGCAATGTGGGACAAAAAATTTACAAGTATATGCGGCTTTACAAAAAGACAAACCGGACAAGTCGTGCGGTTAGACAAACCGGCTAACCTCCCGAGCACAACCAGGATGAGAGAACAAGTCGCCACAGGAGACCGCTAGACCGCCCGGTCTCCAAGTCGTCTGAGACAATCCGCCTGACCGCTGGGACACCAAACTGCAACAACCCAGCACACAGACCGGCTAGGAGAAACCGCCAGACCGCCCGGTCTCCGAACAGCAACAGACTGTCCGGTCTCCATCCTACAACAACTGGACTCCAAGGAGTCATTTCCACCACTTACCTGAAGGAGCCAAGCAATTCCACAGTGCAGTTGCAGAAATCCGACCACCACCCCACCAAAATGGCTTCCCGGCGATCGACAAGGCTACAGCCGCCCAGCAAGGTCCTCCTCCTCTCCTTACTTCATGGGTAGATCATAACATCCTTTAGGGACAAGGTTCGGGCTCAATTGAGCCCGATCCAAGTTCAAAATTTCATGGATTTTCCATGAATTTTCACTTGTCGGGATCGCTGGAATAGGGCTCTCCGGCGGCTGTGCCGCCGCCTGGCGACAGCCACCACCTCAACGGAGGTAGTGGTGACGGTGGCCGGCCGGGGAGGTGGCCGGATCGCCGGCGGCAGCGGCTGGAAGAAGCTCTAGGCGGGATGAATCGGAACCGTCAGCTAGAGGTGGAAGATGAAGGGATGTCATCCAAATTGCGCCAAGATTCGTGCGGGAAATGATTTAAACTATAGGATATAAAATTAATGATTATTTAACTTATGGGTCACACAGTTTGGATTTAAGGTTTTAAATTTTTTAAAAATAATTAGGTGCATTT